>JARBDR010000242.1:0-188934 GCA_029721355.1 Tegillarca granosa | reverse complement strand
GACTAGTCCAATTAGTAAAAAAAGTTCATTAAACTACTGTCCGAGTCACTGTGTTGTGACAGACTATTCCAATTAGTATAGGTCATTATAAACTACTGTCAGAGTCACTGTGGTTCTGTGAAAGACTAGTCAATAGTATAGGTCATTTAAACTTACGGTCTGAGCATTGTGTTGTGACAGGGACCAAGTCAAATAGAATAGGTTCATTATAACTCTGTCCAATTCACTGTGTTGTGACAGGACTGTCCCATCTAGTATAGGTCATTATAACTACCTGTCCCAGTCACTGTGTTTGTGACAGAACTAGTCCAATTAGTATAGGTCATATATAACTACTGTCCAATCACTGTGTTTGTGACAGACTAGTCCAATTAGTATAGGTCATTATAACTACTGTCCGAGTCACTGTGTTGTGACCGACTAGTCCAATTAGTGTAGGTCATTATAACTACTGTCTAATCACTGTGTTTGTGACAGACTAGTCCAATTAGTATAGGTCATTATAACTACTGTCCGAGTCACTGTGTTTGTGACAGACTAGTCCAATTAGTATAGGTCATTATAACTACTGTCCGAGTCACTGTGTTTGTGACAGACTAGTCCAATTAGTATAGGTCATTATAACTACTGTCTGAGTCGCCGTGTTTGTGACAGACTAGTCCAATTAGTAAAGGTCATTATAACTTCTGTTTGAGTCACTGTGTTTGTGACAGCCTAGTCGAATTAGTAAAGGTCATTATAACTACTGTCTGAGTCACTGTGTTTGTGACAGACTAGTCAAATTAGTATAGGTCATTATAACTACTGTCTAATCACTGTGTTTGTGACAGACTAGTCCAATTAGTAAAAGTCATTATAACTACAGTCTGAGTCACTGTGTTTGTGACAGACTAGTCCAATTAGTATAGGTCATTATAACTACTGTCCGAGTCACTGTGTTTGTGACAGACTAGTCCAATTAGAATAGGTCATTATAACTACTGTCCGAGTCACTGTGTTTGTGACAGACTAGTCCAATTAGTATAGGTCATTATAACTACTGTCTGAGTCACTGTGTTTGTGACAGACTAGTTCAATTAGTAAAAGTCATTATAACTACTGTCAGAGTCACTGTGTTTGTGACAGACTAGTCCAATTAAAATAGGTCATTATAACTACTGTCCTAGTCTTTGTGTTTGTGACAGACTAGTCCCATTGGTAGGGGTCATTATAACTACCGTCTGAGTCGCCATGTTTGTGATAGACTAGTCCCGTTAGTATGGGACAATACAAATACTGTCTGAGTCGCCGTGTTTTTAACAGACTAGTCCAATTAGTATAGGTCATTATAACTACTGTCCGAGTCGCCGTGTTTGTGACAGACTAGTCCTGTTAGTATAGGTCATTATAACTACTGTCTGATTCAAATAAACTTGAATATTTTTCGTATATTTGAGTCTGTTTGTAACTGAAAATCATTAAGTGCATCCACAATTATCATTAAATATTTCTGTAGAAAGGAAACACTTGCT
This sequence comes from Tegillarca granosa, assembly GCA_029721355.1. NCBI lineage: Eukaryota > Metazoa > Mollusca > Bivalvia > Arcoida > Arcidae > Tegillarca > Tegillarca granosa. Next base: position 187,423 of record JARBDR010000242.1, on the reverse strand, counting down.
GCTATGCGGAATTTGCATGATGAAAATGGTGATTCCTACAACTGTTATGATTTTTTCGCGACAATTTACGCCATATTCTCAAAAGAATCCACTATTTGCCTTGATTTTCAACATGTAAAATATATCAGTAAGATATATATATATATATAATATATATGTGTGTGTGTGTGTGTGTGTGTGTGTGTGTGTGTGTGTGTGTGTAGTACATAAAGTTAATTTATATTCATGATGTATACTTTGTTTCCTGTTCTATATGTCAGTAAGACCATATTAAATACACACTGATATTGATAATTAACAAAGAGTAAAGTTTCTTTATCAGATCTGATTCAAGAGAGTTTCATGCAGTACAATTCCATTTTCTTGTTTAAAAACTTGTCTGCACGTCATAGAAAACATTTCTTTTGGACAAGTTAAACTTGAACATTTGATAATATAAACCTTATTGTGTTTTGTCAGATAAGATAAATCCAAATTTGTACAGAACATAGAATAGTTTTTGGATTATTTAAAATTTATATAAAGTTCAGTCCCTGATCCCTTTTATACACTTAAATAATCTGGAGCACTGCTATGCTATTATAAAATGTAAATTTTAAATAAGATTTTAAAATAAATACACATTACCGGTATAATATCAATATATTTTATTTTTCACACCTAATAATAAATCAATTATATAAAACTGAAATAAAAAATGACAAAATAGATTTAATGTTTCAGCATTAATATAATAAAGTTAAATAACTGTCTATATATAACAGTACAACAGATAAATTGATATCAAAATAACTGAACTCTACAGATAAAACGGACAATTGTAATCGTCTGATCAGACAATTGTAATCATCTGATTGGACAATTGTAATCAGCTGATTGGACAATTGTAATCAGCTGATTTGACAATTGTAATCAGCTGATTGGACAATTGTAATTATTTGATTGGACAATTTTAATCAGCTGATTGGACAATTGAAGTTAGTTGATTGGACAATTGTAATCAGCTGATTGGACAATTGTAATCAGCTGATTGGACAATTGTAATCATCTGAACAGACAATAACTTACTGGACATTTGTAATCAGCTGATTGGACATTAATTTTGTAATCAGCTGATTGGACAGGTGTAATCAGCTGATTTGACAGTTTTAATCAGCTGATCAGACAATTGTGATCAGCTGATCTCTACTTATTTTTTCCACCTATAGAATTTACTGTGTCAATATACACAATATATGCTGCCACCCATATATAACATATTTATGTTTGCCATAGGCTTACTTTATAATCATGTCAAATTTTATACATAAAATTTAAAACTTGAAGTTCTTTAGTAATTGAAAGTGTTATTTGACTGATCAAAATGCACACAATAAAGTAATTTATTTTTTAAAGAAAAAATTCTTTTATTTTCTTGAATTTTTTGGGAAAAATATTGTATGTGCGAAAATACATTTTTCAAGATAAAAACACTATTTTAGCTAAAACTCATTGCTTTACCAGAAAGATGTCTTCAACAATTTAATTTGTAAAAATTGTCTGTAATGATATAATCAGTGTATCATTTATTTATGTAGGGCAGTGTAGTACAAATTGGTAACCGACTAATATGTAGTTTGTCAACAGCCAACACAGAACACAACATGATACAGGTAAATATAGTATGGTCACTTGATGTAGTATCATAGTTGATATTTGTTTACCTGGGATAACCCACAAACCTGTTGACTATAGTACTCGTGACTTTGGATGGTCACTTGATGTAGTATCATAGTTGATATTTATTTGCCCGGGATAACCCACAAACTTGTTGACTATAGTACTCGTGACTTTGGATGGTCACTTGATGTAGTATCATAGTTGATATTTATTTGCCCGGGATAACCCACAAACTTGTTGACTATAGTACTCGTGACTTTGGATGGTCACTTGATGTAGTATCATAGTTGATATTTGTTTCCTGGGATAACCCACAAACTTGTTGACTATAGTACTCCCAACTTTGGATGGTCACTTAATGACATATGATAGTTGATATTTGTTTGCCTGGGATAACCCACATACTTGTTGACTTTAGTACTCCCAACTTTGGATGGTCACTTGATGTAGTATTACAGTAGATATTTGTTTATCTGGGACAACCCACAAACTTGTTGACTATAGTACTCCCAACTTTGGATGGTCACTTGATGTGGTATGATAGTTGATATTTGTTTGCCTGGGATAACCCACATACTTGTTGACTTTAGTACTCCCAACTTTGGATGGTCACTTAATGTAGTATTACAGTATATATTTGTTTATCTGGGATAACCCACAAACTTGTTGACTATAGTTCTCCAGACTTTGGATGGTCACTTGATGACGTATGATAGTTGATATTTGTTTGCCTGGGATAACCCACAAACTTGTTGACTATAGTACTCCCAACTTTGGATGGTCACTTGATGTAGTATTACAGTATACATTTGTTTATCTGGGATAACCCATAAACTTGTTGACTATAGTACTCCCGACTTTGGATGGTCACTTGATGTTGTATTACAGTAGATATTTGTTTATCTGGGATAACCCACAAACTTGTTGACTGTAGTACTCCCGACTTTGGATGGTCACTTGATGAAGTATTACAGTTGATATTTGATTATCTTGAATAACCCACAAACTTGTTGACTATAGTACTCCCAACTTTGGATGGTCACTTGATGTAGTATTACAGAAGATATTTGTTTATCTGGGATAACCCACAAACTTGTTGACTATAGTTCTCCCGACTTTGGATGGTCACTTGATGTAGTATTACAGTTGATATTTGATTATCTTGAATAACCCACAAACTTGTTGACTATAGTACTCCCAACTTTGGATGGTCACTTGATGTAGTATTACAGAAGATATTTGTTTATCTGGGATAACCCACAAACTTGTTGACTATAGTACTCCTGACTTTGGATGGTCACTTGATGTAGTATTACAGTAGATATTTGTTTATCTTGAATAACCCACAAACTTGTTGACTATAGTACTCCCAATTTTGGATGATCACTTGATGTAGTATTACAGTAGATATTTGTTTATCTTGAATGTCCCACAACTTGTTGACTATAGTACTCCCAACTTTGGATGACCACTTGATGTAGTATTACAGTAGATATTTGTTTATCTGGAATAACACACAAACTTGTTGACTATAGTACTCGCAAGTTTGGATGGTCACTTGATGACGTATGATAGATGATATTTGTTTGCCTGGGATAACCCACATAATTGTTGACTTTAGTACTCCCAACTTTGGATGGTCACTTGATGTAGTATTACAGTTGATATTTGTTTATCTGAAATAACCCACAAAGTTGTTGACTATAGTACTCCCAACTTTGGATGGTCACTTGATGTAGCATTACAGAAGATATTTGTTTATCTGGGATAACCCACAAACTTGTTGACTATAGTACTCCGACTTTGGATGGTCACTTGATGTAGTATTACAGTTGATATTTGTTTATCTGGGATAACCCACAAACTTGTTGACTGTAGTACTCCCGACTTTGGATGGTCACTTGATGTAGTATTACAGTATACATTTGTTTATCTGGGATAACCCATAAACTTGTTGACTATAGTACTCCCGACTTTGGATGGTCACTTGATGTTGTATTACAGTAGATATTTGTTTATCTGGGATAACCCACAAACTTGTTGACTGTAGTACTCCCGACTTTGGATGGTCACTTGATGAAGTATTACAGTTGATATTTGATTATCTTGAATAACCCACAAACTTGTTGACTATAGTACTCCCAACTTTGGATGGTCACTTGATGTAGTATTACAGAAGATATTTGTTTATCTGGGATAACCCACAAACTTGTTGACTATAGTTCTCCCGACTTTGGATGGTCACTTGATGTAGTATTACAGTTGATATTTGATTATCTTGAATAACCCACAAACTTGTTGACTATAGTACTCCCAACTTTGGATGGTCACTTGATGTAGTATTACAGAAGATATTTGTTTATCTGGGATAACCCACAAACTTGTTGACTATAGTACTCCTGACTTTGGATGGTCACTTGATGTAGTATTACAGTAGATATTTGTTTATCTTGAATAACCCACAAACTTGTTGACTATAGTACTCCCAATTTTGGATGATCACTTGATGTAGTATTACAGTAGATATTTGTTTATCTTGAATGTCCCACAACTTGTTGACTATAGTACTCCCAACTTTGGATGACCACTTGATGTAGTATTACAGTAGATATTTGTTTATCTGGAATAACACACAAACTTGTTGACTATAGTACTCGCAAGTTTGGATGGTCACTTGATGACGTATGATAGATGATATTTGTTTGCCTGGGATAACCCACATAATTGTTGACTTTAGTACTCCCAACTTTGGATGGTCACTTGATGTAGTATTACAGTTGATATTTGTTTATCTGAAATAACCCACAAAGTTGTTGACTATAGTACTCCCAACTTTGGATGGTCACTTGATGTAGCATTACAGAAGATATTTGTTTATCTGGGATAACCCACAAACTTGTTGACTATAGTACTCCGACTTTGGATGGTCACTTGATGTAGTATTACAGTTGATATTTGTTTATCTGGGATAACCCACAAACTTGTTGACTGTAGTACTCCCGACTTTGGATGGTCACTTGATGTAGTATTAAAGTAGATATTTGTTTATCTGGAATAACCCACAAACTTGTTGACTATAGTACTCCTGACTTTGGATGGTCATTGAAGTAGTATTACAGTAGATATTTGTTTATCTGGAATAACCCACAAACTTGTTGACTATAGTACTCCCGACTTTGGATGGTCACTTGATGTAGTATTACAGTAGATATTTGTTTATCTGGGATAACCCACAAACTTGTTGACTATAGTACTCCCGACTTTGGATGGTCACTTGATGTAGTATTACAGTAGATATTTGTTTATCTGGAATAACCCACAAACTTGTTGACTATAGTACTCCCGACTTTGGATGGTCACTTGATGTAGTATTACAGAAGATATTTGTTTATCTGGGATACTTTATATATACAGACAATGTTATGAAGCTATATATATCTGACAGTAAGCTGCTAGAGCTTGACCTTGAGGGGATTGACCTTGGGATGTTACTTTTTAGACTCAAAAACAATCAATCACAATCATTTCCTTTGAGAATAAAAAACGGAACACATATTTCTTATTTGAACATCTTATAGTTACATTTTCTCACAAAGTATTGCTTATACCACAATTTACATCAAATCAAAGTACTGAGAGTAATGAAAGACAAAACTTGCTCAGGTCTACCTCAACATATATCTAAAACCAAATTTATAAAATGAAAACTGAAAATCAAGAAAGAAATTTTTAAACAAGAGGCCCATGGGCCTTAACGCTCACCTGAAGATATGTCCAATATTGTTTGCAAAGTGCAATAGACAATATATTACGTACAGAAACTTTAAAAGTTTTCTCAAGTTAAGAACTCCAACAAAATTTAATCAGAAATAAATCCACTCACATTTCATTCATAAGTAGCTTATATAATATGCATGAAGTAACTGTAGTGCAATGAATAATTTCCAAATCATTAATCAATTTCAGTATACTTATGAAGCTATGTCCTTGACCTTTGAACATATATCACCTTGAACCATATATGATTATCATGTCAATACCTATAATACTGTAATATACATGCCTATGCATGAAATAATCTTAGTATTCCTATGTTGATATGACCTCAACCTTTGAACATATAACCTTGAACCATATTTCAAAATGATCGTTGTCATAATACCTACAATATTCTAATATACATGCATATACAAAAAAGTTAATAGTTTTCAAAATAATAAGCAATATAAGTTTTCTTTTGCAGCTGTGACCTTGACCTTTCAACATATGACCTTGAACCATATATCAAAATGATTGTCATGTCAATACCTACAATATTTTAATATACATGATTATTCAAAAAGTTAATAGTTTTCAAGATAATTAGTAATTTAAGTCTTCTCTTGCAGCTGTGACCTTGACCTTTCAACATATGACCTTGTACAATATATCAAAATGATTGCTGTAGCAATACCTACAATATTCTAATATACATGCCTATACAAAATGTTAATATTTTTCAAGATAATTAGCAATTTAAGTCTTCTTTGCAGCTGTGATCTTGACCTTTCAACAAATGACCTTGAACCATGTATCAAAATGATCATTGTCACAATACCTACAATATTCTATTAAAAGCCTACACAAAAACTTAATAGTTTTCAAGATAATTAGCAATTTAGGTCTTCTTTTGCAGCTGTGACTTTGACCTTTCAACATATGACCTTGTACCATATATCAAAATGATTGTCTTGTCAATACCTACAATATTCTAATATACATGCTTATACAAAATGTTAATAGCTTTTAAGATAATTAGCAATTTCAATCTTTTTTTGCAGCTATGACCTTGAATCATATATCAAAATGATTGTTGTCAAATATCTACAATATTCTTATATACATGCCTATACAAAAAGTTATTAGTTTTCAAGATAATAAGCAATTTAAGTCTTCTTTTGCATCTGTGACCTTGACCTTTCAACATATGACCTTGTACCATATATCATAATGATCGTTGTTGCAATACCTACAATATTCTAATATACATGCCTATACAACAAGTTACTAGTTTTCAGGATAATTAGCAATTTAAGTCTTTTTTTTGCAGCTGTGACCTTGACCTTTCAACATATAACCTTGAACCATATATCATAATGATCATCATGTCAATACGTACAATATTCTAGTATACATGCCTAAACAAAATGTTAATAGTTTTTAATATAATTAGCAATTTCAGTCTTTTTTTGCAGCTGTGACCTTGAACTTACAATATATGACCTTGAACTATATATCAAAATGATCGTCATGTCAATACCTACAATATTCTAATATACATGCCTATACAAAAAATAGTTTTTAATATAATTAGCAATTTGTCATTTTTAGCAGCTGTGACCTTGACCTTTCAACACATGACCTTGAACCATTAATCAAAATGATCGTCATGTCAATACCTACAATATTCTAATATACATGCCTATACAAAAAGTTAAAAGTTTTTAAGATATAGTGACAAATATATAACTTTTATCAATTTCCCCACTCAGTGCCTTACAATTTCCCCATTTTGAGCCCCATGGCTACCATTTGTGCAAATCTGAAAATAGATGACCTAAGGATGTTATAAATCAAATAACTTAGGTATATCTCATGTAGATTCAGAGGAGAAGATTTTTAAAGTTTTTCACTATTTCCCCCCCTAATGGGGCCCCAAGGGGACATAACTCCTTCGTTTGTGCAAATCTGAAAGGGCTTCACCCAGGCATGATGGTTACCAAGTTTCATTAAATTTGGCCCAGTGGTTTTGGAGGAGAAGATTAAAATGTAAAAAGTTTACGCACGACGGACGATGGACGGAGATAGATAGCAATAGCTCATCTGAGCTTTCAGCTCAGGTGAGCTAAAAAGTACAATGTCTGGAATTGCTATTGTATGCTGATTTATAAGTACTTTGCCTTCTGACCAGTCAATTTCAATGGTCTGAATTGACCCACATCATCATGAAATGAATCATCTACTGTAAGTAGACAAGACATTCATTTTACCTAGATACAAGTAATTTTACAACTATTTGCTTCCTTACATTTAAAGGAAGAAATAAAGTACCTGCATGGTCATGAAGCTCCTCCACTACAAAAGGTTTGATTTAATGTCTAACCATCACCTTCTGATTGTGTTTTGTAATAAAATAAGTCTACATTTTGCCATTTTACTGATGATGACATCATACAAGTGATGACAACATACATGTACCAGTGATGACATCATACAAGTGACATCAATGAATTTTTTGCCAGATTTTGTTGAGCCAATTTGAGGTTTTGAAATGGATATATAAAAATGTTTTATCAAACATGCTCAATGCTTTCAGAAAAAATAAATGCACTAACAATAATATCTGAAGTATGGATTTGCATGCTATAATAATGCTGACATACATAATGTACAGACAGTAAAAAGTAACCTAATATAAACACAAAACATGATTTAAAAATCATAAAATAAATTATCTATTACAATGATTACTAAAACACAGAATTAACAACAAAGTATGTCAGACCCAGTAATGTACTTACAACAAAATATCAACATACAAAATCATCTGTTCTATATAAATCATCTGTTCTACATATAAAATGTGTCTAAAAAGATCACAAAAAGAAATAAAAAAGACCTATCTAAAAAGATCACAAAGTTGCTGTATCAAAATTAATTGTCTAAAAAGATGGGGAAAGTTACAAAACTAATTGTCTAAAAAATTAAGGGATAGTTACGAAATTTACTGTCTAAAAATGGGGATAGTTACAAAATTAATTGTCTAAAAAAAAGGGTGGGGGGTCAAGTACAAAATTAATTGTCTAAAAAGGTGAAGATAGTTACAAAATCCGTTGTCATAAAAGATGGAAAAAGTTACAAAATTACATATATTAGGTGGAAAGAACTACAGGTTCAAATTAGTATAAACGTGTAATTAACCAGTTATCCTTAAATCTGAATTTTGTAAAAATTATGAAAAAACTGAAAACTCTGATCAACTTCATGTATGGTTTTCTGTATGTTTGGTCCCTCAACTTCTTACATTTTTGACTACATCAAAGAATGAGTAAGACAAGATGACATAATTGTTCTAATTTTTGTCATTATTTTTGTTGTATCTTACATGCATGTTTACAATATTCAATTAAACTCTTTTCAAATTTTAACACAATTTAAAAAATGCCAAATGTAATCTGGGCATACTCAAACACCAGGGTCAATTTAAGTATCACACATTTTAAGTAATTTCTACCAATATTGTATAAAGTATTTTAATCCCAAAATAACTAGATTCTGAAAATTAAAACCGGATGGAGGAAAACAACAGAAAAAAATCATCAAATACAAGGCATCTTATACCTCACTTAAATGGTTACAAAACAAAAGTCAGAAACATGGCAGAGGTGTCATACATCTTTTAGTGCAGAGACTTGAGGAACCAGTAAGGATAACTGATTTTCTGATTAATTGTAAAAACTACCATCATTTTAGTACAGATAATAATCAATTCAGTGATCAAGGTAATAATCAACCAGTGATCAAGGTAATAATCAACCAGTGATCAAGGTAAAGATTTTGTACTCTATGATATCTCTAATCTAGTTCTGGTATGATTAACACGTATAAGTTGAAAATTTAAAAATTGCTATGGCTTTACTGGTAAATATTTACATTTCCTTTTTTTAGTTTTACATGTATGTAACTATGTAACTCTAAGAACAATTGTACTGGCATGTTTATAAGCTATAATTACCAATGACCATGTAACTAGAAATTGTTTTTCTTGTGTGTGTATGAGTGATGTCATTAATTGGCTGTTCCAGCTACTGGACCTGCATATCATATACACTTATATTTTTATTTTTTCTTAGGATAAAATAACCAAAATCAGATATTCTAAGAATACAAAATGTAATTGTTACCAATGATTGATGTAAAACTTGCCTTGCTATAACTTCCATTGTTGTGCAAAGAAAATCAATCATTACAAATAGACATGTTATTAAGTTTAGTTGGCACTGCAGTGTCAATAGTGTTAAAACTGTCACTGCAGTGGTAGATAGAACAGTCATAACACTATTGGCACTGCAGGGGTAGATATAACACTTTGACACTGCAGTGGTAGCTATAAACTACCCATACTGCAGCAAAAGTTGTTTCAATTATTAGCACTGCAGTGGTTGTTATACAACTATTGGCACTACAGTGGTTGTTAGAACACAATTGGCACTACAGGGGTTGTTACAACACTATTGGCACTTCAGTGGTTGTTACTACTGTTACACTATTGGCACTACAGTGGTAGTAAGAACACTATAAATGCCATTGCTGAAAAGATCAATATGTATATATAATCTTTATTGCCTCCTCATGGGAGAGTAGAAAGAAATGGATAGAAAGATAAAAATATTTACAAAAAAAGAAACAAATATTTTACTATTTACACATACATATTTCATAGGTATTTAAATGTAAGCTTGTGTGCGTATGTATGTGTGTGTGTGTATGTGTGTGTGTTGCGCGTGCTTTGCTTGTTTGTGTGTTGCACGTGCTTTGTGTGTGCGTGTGTGTGTGTCTGTATGTCTGTGGTCAGTATATGACGGTCAGTTTCTTACGAGCTAAGGTTTCAATGTCAGTATGATAATTTTATGTTATTCAATTATATATTAGTACTGCCATTAACAAAATGTTCACTCCGTAATTGTATATATATCAATGTTCTTGAATAACTGATGCAAAAACTTGCAATTTAATGTTTCAAAAAGTATAACATCCATCTCAGGAAAGTGTTCTTTTAAACGACTAACCAGTTCCCCGAGGACAAGTTGTTCTAGCGTCATTTCATCTAGATTGTCCATGTAGCTGAAAACATGTATTCCGAATAAATCAACTATGTCCATCCAGTACTTTTACCGTAGATTGATTATGTCAATACAGTTGCAACGAAATAGTACATGGTTAACTATTTCAACGTTTGAAGCTTGGCAATAATCACATTGTTTATTATCATTTGGAATAAGACTCAAAATTTCTACAATTTTTCGAACATGCATCATTTAGTGTTGGGTTTTGTTTACAAATTTTCCAGAAGAGACTCATTTGGTAGGCTGTATGAATTTTCGAGGAAACGAGAAAAATCTGTTGACTGTAGCATCCGTTGTGACTAAGACAGATTGACAAAATTGTGGATCCTATCATGTGTTATCTTTTTCCATGATGCTTTACTCGGAAAAACACAATTATCCAGCCAATGTTAAAAAATTTCCTCCAGTTCATATTTATTCAAAATTTTTAAAACATCTGCCATATTACTAAATTTAGATATAGTACAGTGTCTTTGTTGAAATAATCTCATCAAGAAAAGTTTTTTGGCTGCGTGATTGCACGGCAAACGGCACATGAGAGCCAAGAAACTTAGCTTTCTATTATCAATAAAATGGGTAGACCTTGGATCTTTTTAAGACAATAATGATGAATTGTTAAGACAATAATGATGAATTGTTTCTAGACGTTTAACATCAGTTGAGGATAGCGGTGTCCACATTTCAGCACCAAACAATGATCTTGGTAGTACGACGGAATTATACATCTTAATGCTCGAAGCCGGATGCATATATTCATGATGAACACCAAGTTCCATTAGAATAAAGAACGTAGAACGTATCTTGTTCACTACAGATTCTATGTTGGGTCTTGTTCCTCCATATTTATTAATATTTATACCTACGTGGACATAATTTTCTACTTCATCTATCATTTTAGTACCTAATGTCCATATTCTTGAATTTTCAGTGTATTGTGTCTTCGATTCATTGAAAACGATAACTAAATACATTTTGAAGCATTGTATTTGAATTTCCACCTTTCACTGTAGCTATAACATATGTCCAAGAGCTCCCCTAGACCGCTTTTTGTGAAAGACATCAAAACTATATCGTCAGCTTGCGACGGACAACAGAAATTAGTTCCGTAGATTTTCAAACCTGACACACATGCGGATAATTCGATCAACAAATCATTGATGTATATTAAGTAAAGCCATGGAGATAAAATACCTCCTTGTCTTGTACCACGCTGTATTTCAAATTCATCCGATAGTAAATTTTGATGGACAACTACACCAGTTATATTTCTGTATAATTCGACAACCATTCTTAATCCACGGTCAACTAAACCAAATCTGAATAGTTTGTAAAACAACCCGGAGTGCCATACTCGGTCAAACGCCTTTTCGGCATCCATGAAAGCTACATATAACTTGCTGTTTTGTTCCCTACTATATTCGATGCATTCCTTAACTATGAAGGACGCCATGGTACTGTTCATACTTTTTTGAAATCCGTTTTGAAGTTCGCTTATTTTGTCATTTAATCCTGATTTATCTATTCTGTTCAGAATCATTTTTTTCAAACTCTTTAATTACAGCAGATTGGAGCGATATTGCTCGATAACTATCCGGGGAGTCTTTTGGTTTATTCCCACCTTTATGCAAAGTAATAATAAGACCTATTTTGCTTGTGTCTGGCACGTATTCATAGCGAATAAATGCGTTATAAAGGGTCAGTAGATTTGTAACTAGTCCTCTTCCAGCATGCTTCAAGTGTTCGTAAGTGACACAATCAATACCTGGTGCTTTTCCATTTGGTAGATTGCGTAAAACAGCTTCTAATTCATCGACAGTGAATTCATATCGCAATAAGTCTCTGTCGTAACAGGTATTGTCGGTTAAACACTCTTCCACTAACGCATCGATATTTCCACTGTCTGTTTCGTTATGACTGTTAAAACTATACAAGTTTCTAAAATAATGTCCCCACCATTTCACAATATCAACGGGGTCCCAAGAAATCTTTCCGTCAAAGTTTATTTCCGTACTGGCTTTACCTTTATGACAACCTCGTTTTGAATTTATTAACTTCCAAAATAGATTCTGATCAACATCAACTGCTTGATCTATTTTTTCAAAATCTCGCCGAATTTGATCAATTTCGAACTGCCTTTTGTGACACCGAAATACGCGCTTTGCATTTTTGTATTCAGAATAAGTGACAAAATCAGAACCCCTAGGTTTTCCGTCCATAATCCAACATGACCGAGCTACGCGCACATTATGATGTAACTGTTTGAGTTCTTTATTCCAATAAGGTTTCAAAAACGGTTTAAACTTTTTTACAGGTAAGACTCTATCTGAACAATTTATGATTGTATCAATAAGTTTCTTGTAAAACTGTTCTATGTTATCACGAGAAAGTTCAGTATCGCATATAGTTTGCAAATCACATTCTAACTGTTCTCTGTACAATGCGACATTTTCAGATGTCCATTTGTAACGTTTCCTTAAGATCGAATTCGGTTTATATGCACTAGGGCATGTCTGAGAATCAAAAACCAATGACAAAAAAACTGGTGTATGATTAGATACGTCTAAAGCCTCATCGTCAAGAATGGCGCATTCAGATACACAGTCGATTACAGTTTTTGTGATAAGAACATGATCTATTAAACTAGATGAACCGTGTCCATCGGGAACATATGAGTGCCTGGGACCAAGACATGTTGTGGATGTTGTAAGACAAAACATGTCTGCATCTGTAACTAAACATTTCAAATATTTGTCTCTAAAATTAAAGTTGTTATAATATCTATCGCCATCAAAATGACCGTTAAAATCTCCCATTAAGACTACTGTACCTTGTAATCCATAGATATTACATAGCTCAAAAAGTCAACCTGTATACTCTCTATATACATCTATAGGATATTTCATAGTTGGCAAGTAGACTTGTACTATATGTACAACTTCTGTTTCACTAAGAGTTAATTTTACTACGATAATTCTATCGTCAGGGGGGTTAATAGATACTGGTTCTATCATACCTGATAAACGTCTATGCCAGAGTATACCTACACCACCCTTACCGACCCGTCGAGGAAAAAGTGGATGTAAGCTAAAGTCTATTGTTGAGACATATTCATAGTTATTTTCTATAGAACCAAGAAAACTAACCGTTTCCGGTAACAGCATGTGTTCAGATATACCATATATGTCAATACATTTTGCTTTTAGACTTAGATTTATTTTAGATAAATAGTATGAACTAGACATAATTCCAGTTGCATTTCAACTCAATAAATTTAATTTCACCATGTTATAAATAAGAAATACTATATATAAGAAAAATCTTAAATTATTCATTCTTGTAATACTCATTTTGTGACAACCAAGGACGGCATATTATTCCGGGTGGCCAAAAGCCGGCTTTCTCAACCTTTTTTGTGTCGTCCCTCACGATATTAACACGCGCTGCTACTGATTCACGAATTCGACTTTTCATTAAACGAACAACAGTGCAAACAACATCACGTTCTCTCAGATATGTTTTAATGTCATCAATTGTAACTTGTTTCGGGCGAACTGCAACAAATCCAGTCTCGCTAGTAGTAACCGTCGAGACATGTATGTCATTTTTTGTTTGTGACTTCCTTGTGACGATTGAACAAGATTCCAAACTAGCATCTTCAATGTTTTTATCGTTTATTACAACATGTCCTTCAATAGTCTTTCGTACTCCGTGATTTGGCGTATGCCCGTCTCTGTTCTCTTTATCGGTTGAAACATTTGCAATGCTTTCATGAGCTTTTTGTTGTTTATTCCGTTTACTCGACTTACGGTTAGTACTTGGAGAAAAAGGAGATGTCGAGAGGTTGCACGCATTACTTTTATCTTTCACTTCAGTGAAAGCTTCACTTTCGGGTTTCTGTATGACATTAGCACTATAGAGATCACGGATTTCGTGAATATCTTCGTAGACATGTTTAGCAAACAATTCCATTGAGTTTTGTAATTTAACGCAGAAAGAGTTCTCAATTTCACTGACTTGAGCATCCATCCGTTGCAGTTTCGAGCGAAGACGGTCAATTTCGGTGCTGCTCGATGTAAGCGAAGTAAGTTTTGTCTCAACAGATGACAACCGCTCTTTTAGCTCTTGTAAATCTGGCTTATTTACGTTTTGACTGCTCTTGTGTTTATCTTCCAGCCTTTCAATGCCCAAAGCGTTATCTCGCGTCGCTGTTACAACTTTGTTTAGTTGATCATTTATATCGTATCTGGACTTATCAACGGTTTGTATTTTCTTGCAAACGAAACGTAGCTTGTTTGACAAATTATCAATCGAATTCATTCCCTGAAATTCTTTAGAAAATACATCATCTATTTTAGATTTACAGTCAGAAATTGTATTAAGGATACCTTTTATGCCCTTTTGTGCTTCTTCGTTTTCTTTTTGAAGATTTTTGAGCTCCTGTTTGAAGGTTTGTTTAAGGCACTGAACATCAGTTGACAAGCAAGCGAATGAATCTTTAAGTGCATTTATTTCCGATGATAGGAACTGAATCATTTCTCTACCTTCGCTCAAAGAAGACTTTTTCTGTGTATTTTCTGCTAGATAATCTTGCGAATGTATCGAATCGGAGCGTTGTAGCTTAGATGTTGAGAAGACTTGTTTTATTTCAAAGCTTTCGTCGCCCAGGATGAATTGTGATAAGATAAAACAATCGTTAGCAAACTTTTGTTGACTTGAACTGTTTGATGTTGTTCGACGATCAATCGGTTTTCCGGTCGGACATTTCTCAATTTCTCGAGCACGTTTGATCAAATAATTTCTATACGAGCTAATAACTTGGTCTGAATTATTGCACAATTGCAGTAATGTTGATACATACAAAGCTCGCGGTAATTGTGACAGTTTGTCGTCCAATAAAGTAAACGTTTCATCATAATTAAATTCGTCACTAATACTGTCCGGTCTGTTTTGAGTTAGTTGATTTAGTGTATTTGGAGTTTGTGATTGCTCAAACAATGACGATGCGTCTAAATCTAAAAGTATTGTTTCTCTTTGGCTAGTGTAAGATGGTGGTGTTAAGTCTTCCTCTAGTTGGGAGCTCACGTTGGTGTTATTATTTGCCATTTTATTTAATTCAATATCTTGTAGGTGTTGGTGATGACGGTCCCAAGTTGGAGAATGCGGATGCTCTGTATACGTTGAGCGCATCACATTACATGAGCAGTATACGTCGCCCTGATATATTAAGTAATGTGACCCACAACTTATGCGTTTAGAACTAACGGTACTCAGAACTCAGAACCTCAGTATATATCAATAGATGACTACTACAAATCGTATACATATACAGTACATAGAGTTCGTTATATTTACAGGTGTGAATGGCGTTTTAAAACAAAGAAATGTAAACAATATATACATACATCTTTAACAGAAGTCCATAGATGACTAGAAATGGTTACTGAAGGATCATTCCTACATCTCCAGAATCACACTTTTGTTAGAAGCTTATAGAAGTCTTTAAAACACTTTATCATCACTTCTAAATACCTATAAACCAACGATATGTCAGACACATAAAACACACCCCTATCTACCTGACGCCATCTTTAGTCGATCAAATGATTGTTGTCAAATATCTACAATATTCTTATATACATGCCTATACAAAAAGTTATTAGTTTTCAAGATAATAAGCAATTTAAGTCTTCTTTTGCATCTGTGACCTTGACCTTTCAACATATGACCTTGTACCATATATCATAATGATCGTTGTTGCAATACCTACAATATTCTAATATACATGCCTATACAACAAGTTACTAGTTTTCAGGATAATGAGCAATTTAAGTCTTTTTTTGCAGCTGTGACCTTGACCTTTCAACATATAACCTTGAACAATATATCATAATGATCATCATGTCAATACGTACAATATTCTAATATACATGCCTATACAAATAGTTAATAGTTTTTAATATAATTAGCAATTTCAGTCTTTTTTTGCAGCTGTGACCTTGAACTTACAATATATGACCTTGAACTTTATATCAAAATGATCGTCATGTCAATACCTACAATATTCTAATATACATGCCTATACAAAAAATAGTTTTTAATATAATTAGCAATTTGTCATTTTTAGCAGCTGTGACCTTGACCTTTCAACATATGACCTTGAACCATTAATCAAAATGATCGTCATGTCAATACCTACAATATTCTAATATACATGCCTATACAAAAAGTTAAAAGTTTTTAAGATATAGTGACAAATATATAACTTTTATCAATTTCCCCACTCAGTGCCTTACAATTTCCCCATTTTGAGCCCCATGGCTACCATTTGTGCAAATCTGAAAATAGATGACCTAAGGATGTTATAAATCAAATAACTTAGGTATATCTCATGTAGATTCAGAGGAGAAGATTTTTAAAGTTTTTCACTATTTCCCCCCCTAATGGGGCCCCAAGGGGACATAACTCCTTCGTTTGTGCAAATCTGAAAGGGCTTCACCCAGGCATGATGGTTACCAAGTTTCATTAAATTTGGCCCAGTGGTTTTGGAGGAGAAGATTAAAATGTAAAAAGTTTACGCACGACGGACGATGGACGGAGATAGATAGCAATAGCTCATCTGAGCTTTCAGCTCAGGTGAGCTAAAAAGTACAATGTCTGGAATTGCTATTGTATGCTGATTTATAAGTACTTTGCCTTCTGACCAGTCAATTTCAATGGTCTGAATTGACCCACATCATCATGAAATGAATCATCTACTGTAAGTAGACAAGACATTCATTTTACCTAGATACAAGTAATTTTACAACTATTTGCTTCCTTACATTTAAAGGAAGAAATAAAGTACCTGCATGGTCATGAAGCTCCTCCACTACAAAAGGTTTGATTTAATGTCTAACCATCACCTTCTGATTGTGTTTTGTAATAAAATAAGTCTACATTTTGCCATTTTACTGATGATGACATCATACAAGTGATGACAACATACATGTACAAGTGATGACATCATACAAGTGACATCAATGAATTTTTTGCCAGATTTTGTTGAGCCAATTTGAGGTTTTGAAATGGATATATAAAAATGTTTTATCAAACATGCTCAATGCTTTCAGAAAAAATAAATGCACTAACAATAATATCTGAAGTATGGATTTGCATGCTTTAATAATGCTGACATACATAATGTACAGACAGTAAAAAGTAACCTAATATAAACACAAACAATGATTTAAATATCATAAAATAAATTATCTATTACAATGATTACTAAAACACAGAATTAACAACAAAGTATGTCAGACCCAGTAATGTACTTACAACAAATATCAACATACAAAATCATCTGTTCTATATAAATCATCTGTTCTACATATAAAATGTGTCTAAAAAGATCACAAAAAGAAATAAAAAAGACCTATCTAAAAAGATCACAAAGTTGCTGTATCAAAATTAATTGTCTAAAAAGATGGGGAAAGTTACAAAACTAATTGTCTAAAATCACAGAGAAAGTTACAAAATTAATTGTCTAAAAAATTAAGGGATAGTTACGAAATTTACTGTCTAACAAGAGGCCCATGGGCCTTAACGCTCACCTGAGTATATGTCCAAAATTGTTTGCAAAGCGCAAAAGACAATATATTAGGTACAGAAACTTTACAAGTTTTCTCAAGTTAAGAACTCCCACAAAATTTAATCAGAAATATATCCACTCACATTTCATTTATAAGTAGCTTATATAATATGCATGAAGTAACTGTAATGCAATGAATAATTTCCAAATCATTCACAAATTTCAGTATACTTATGCAACTATGTCCTTGACCTTTGAACATATATGACCTTGAACCATATTGATCGCCATGTCAATACCTACAATATTCTAATATACATGCCTATACAAAAAGTTAATAGTTTTCACGATAATAAGCAATTTAAATCTTCTTTTGCAGCTGTGACCTTGACCTTTGAACACATGACCTTGAACCATATTTCAAAATGATTGTCATATCAATATCTACAATATTCTAATATACATGCCTATACAAAAAGTTAATAGTTTTCAAGATAATTATAAACTTTTGTCTTCTTTTACAACTGTGACCTTGACCTTTGAACATATGTCCTTGAACCATATATCAAAATGATCGTCATATCAATACCTACAATATTCTAATATACATGCCTATACAAAAAGTTAACAGTTTTCAAGATTATTAGCAATTTAAGTCTTCTTTTGCAGCTGTGACCTTGAACTTTGTACAAATGACCTTTAACCATATATCAAAATGATCGTCATATCATTACCTACAATATTCTAATATATATGCCTATACAAAAAATTAAAAGTTTTCAAAATAATTAGCAATTATAGTCTTCTTTTGCAGCTGTGACCTTGACCTTTGAACACATGACCTTGAACCATATATCAAAATGATCGTCATATCAATACCTACAATATTCTAATATACATGCCTATACAAATAGTTAATAGTTTTTAAGATTATTAGCAATTTTTGTCTTCATTTACAGCTGTGACCTTCACCTTTGAACACATGACCTTGAACCATATATCAAAATGATTGTCATATCAATACCTACAATATTCTAATATGGATGCCTATACAAAAAGTTAACAGTTTTCAAGATAATTAGCAATTTATGTCTTCCTTTGCAGCTGTGACTTTGACCTTTGAACATATGACCTTGAACCATATATCAAAATGATCATTGTCACAATACCTACAATATTCTAATATACATGCCTATACAAAAAGTTAACAGTTTTCAAGATAATTAGCAATTTTAGTATTTATAAGCCAAAAATAACATTTCAGGGGCAACAACTCCTACATGGATTATCATATAGTTACGAAACTTGGTACCTTTAAAAATTTTGTCATGCTGAACATTTTTACAATGTTTTGATTTCATATTTCTCTTAATATTTGCAAGAAAATTGCCTAAAACTGCATAAATCACAAATTGGGTCATGACCTTGATTTGTGACCTTGACCATAATTTAAAGGTCATTTCAAGAAAAAAGTCAAAACTGAAAACCTCCTGTCATTATCTGTTCAAATAGTGAAGTTATAGCAATTTGAAGCCATTTTAAGAAATTTTTTAAATTAAACGCAAAAACGAGTAACCCAATTTTCGACCAAATTTCCTGAAATGAACAAACTATAGGCTTAAGACCCTAGAGAAGCCAAATATCACATCAGATTTTTTCTCCCATCATTACTTTCAGAGAAGAAGATTTTTTAAGATTTTTGGACCACTAGGTCACCTTGACCTAGTTGGTCAAGTACAAAATTAACTGTCTAAAAAGGTGAAGATAGTTACAAAATCAGTTGTCATAAAAGATGGAAAAAGTTACAAAATTACATATATTAGGTGGAAAGAACTACAGGTTCAAATTAGTATAAACATGTAATTAACCAGTTATCCTTAAATCTGAATTTTGTAAAAATTATGAAAAAACTGAAAACTCTGATCAACTTCATGTATGGTTTTCTGTATGTTTGGTCCCTCAACTTCTTACATTTTTGACTACATCAAAGAATGAGTAAGACAAGATGACATAATTGTTCTAATTTTTGTCATTATTTTTGTTGTATCTTACATGCATGTTTACAATATTCAATTAAACTCTTTTCAAATTTTAACACATTTTAAAAAATGCCAAATGTAATCTGGGCATACTCAAACACCAGGGTCATTTAAGTATCACACATTTTAAGTAATTTCTACCAATATTGTATAAAGTATTTTAATCCCAAAATAACTAGATTCTGAAAATTAAAACCGGATGGAGGAAAACAACAGAAAAAAATCATCAAATACAAGGCATCTTATACCTCACTTAAATGGTTACAAAACAAAAGTCAGAAACATGGCAGAGGTGTCATACATCTTTTAGTGCAGAGACTTGAGGAACCAGTAAGGATAACTGATTTTCTGATTAATTGTAAAAACTACCATCATTTTAGTACAGATAATAATCAATCAGTGATCAAGGTAATAATCAACCAGTGATCAAGGTAATAATCAACCAGTGATCAAGGTAAAGATTTTGTACTCTATGATATCTCTAATCTAGTTCTGGTATGATTAACACGTATAATTGAAAATTTAAAAATTGCTATGGCTTTACTGGTAAATATTTACATTTCCTTTTTTTAGTTTTACATGTATGTAACTATGTAACTCTAAGAACAATTGTACTGGCATGTTTATGAGCTATAATTACCAATGACCATGTAACTAGAAATTGTTTTTCTTGTGTGTGTATGAGTGATGTCATTAATTGGCTGTTCCAGCTACTGGACCTGCATATCATATACACTTATATTTTTAATTTTTTCTTAGGATAAAATAACCAAAATCAGATATTCTAAGAATACAAAATGTAATTGTTACCAATGATTGATGTAAAATTTGCCTTGCTTTAACTTCCATTGTTGTGCAAAGAAAATCAATCATTACAAATAGACATGTTATTAAGTTTAGTTGGCACTGCAGTGTCAATAGTGTTAAAACTGTCACTGCAGTGGTAGATAGAACAGTCATATCACTATTGGCACTGCAGGGGTAGACATTACACTTTTGACACTGCAGTGGTAGCTATAAACTACCCATACTGCAGCAAAAGTTGTTTCAATTATTGGCACTGCAGTGGTTGTTATACAACTATTGGCACTACAGGGGTTGTTACAACACTATTGGCACTTCAGTGGTTGTTACTACTGTTACACCATTGGCACTACAGTGGTAGTAAGAACACTATAAATGCCATTGCTGAAAAGATCAATGGTTAATCAATAAAATATTGTAAAAAAATTGATTTATAAATGAAACATAGCCCTATATCAAATAATGTAAATAAAATAGTTAAATTCTTCACCAGTTCATATTTAGCAATAACTACTTAATACTATTATTTTTGCTATATTATACAACGTATATTGTTTAGACAACAACAAAATGTAACATGATGAACTACTATATCAAAACAAAATGTAACATGATGAACTACTATATCAAAACAAAATGTTTTCAAAGTAATAGTTGTAATTGCTGTAATAGATTGTCCACAATCTGATGACAATTTTTACAATATGATTATTTCAATATCAACAAATAAGTTGAATTAGGTGAAGATATCTACATCTGGTTTACATGGTTCAGTGCTAATATTACCTGATGTTCATTTAAATTTACTCCAGTTTATAAACACTCTTATCATCAGATTGTAAACATTCTGTGAACAGTAATTTTATATTACAAATAAATACACACTACTTGAAAGACAATACTACAAATAATGTAGACAAAAACATTTATACTTCAGTTAATAAACTACAACAATTAATATCATACATGCACGTGTATATATAAACAAATGTTTGATCTGATTCATAATAAACCATTTCTATTTTATTGTTAAAACTATTCAGTATTTATTAAATGCCTCCAATGCTCTTCAACTTGAATGTTCAACTATTTTCTACTTTAAATAACTGTTACAATGACATGTCTAAAATTGAATTCCTATTAAATTTTTTATCTCAAAGCAATTAAATTTCATGATATTATGCAAAATATAAAACATACTAGCTTAAAAACAGAACTGTGTTGTGTACAGCCATAACCAGCACAGACCTAACTTTCATACACTGTGTACAGCCATAACCAGCACAGACCTAAATTTTGTACCCTGTGTACTGCCATAATCAGTACAGACCTAACTTTTGTACACTGTGTACTGCCATAACCAGCACAGACCTAACTTTTGTACACTGTGTACTGCCATAACCAGCACAGACCTAACTTTTGTACACTGTGTACTGCCTTAATCAGCACAGGCCTTATTTTGTACACTGTGTACTGCCATAATCAGCACAGGCCTTACTCTTGTACACTTTGTACTGCCATAACCAGCACAGACCTAACTTTTGTACACTGTGTACTGCCATAACCAGCACAGACCTAACTTTTGTACACTGTGTATTGCCATAATCAGCACAGGCCTTACTTTTGTACACTGTGTACTGCCATAACCAGCACAGACCTATCTTTTGTACACTGTGTACTGCCATAACCAGCACAGACCTAACTTTTGTACACTGTGTACTGCCTTAACCAGCACAGGCCTTACTTTTGTACACTGTGTACTGCCATAATCAGCACAGGCCTTACTTTTGTACACTGTGTACTGCCATAATCAGCACAGGCCTAACTCTTGTACAGTGTACTGCCACAATCAGCACAGGCCTTACTTTTGTACACTGTGTACTGCCATAATCAGCACAGGCCTAACTTTTGTACACTGTGTACTGCCATAATCAGCACAGGCCTTACTTTTGTAAACTATGGGATATATACAGTGTTTTCTCTAGCTTACTAAAACAGGCCTTACTTTTGTAAACTATGGGATATATTATAGTTTTTGTTCATCTATTTAGAAGACTTCAGCTTAGTTGAAATGAGTATTACATGTATGTACCAGACAAGTCCCTGAATAATTATGTTGAGTTTTTAGTGGCAGGAGATGAGATAAATAACAAAAAATGTAACTTCTATAAAACTGAGTCTATTTATATATCAAATCACAATATTTAATAAATAAAGTATTTAAATAGTTCTATTGTTGATATTCAATTTTAACAAAATGGTAAATTTCAAGACAAAAACTGGAGAATATTTAGCTTATAAAAACAGACGGGGGGTGGTAAAATTGTATAAAAACATTTGATTGATTTGTTTTGTGGTATGAACTAGGATGAGATTTCCTGAGTAGAGAAGGTTTTGTAAGTGTGGTGGGATGGGGCATTTTTAGATAACAGCAGATCGATGTTTAAATGTTATAATTAGCAACATCAACTATCACATGACATTTTGTTGTTGCATATATCATGTTACTTTTGGTGCTTGAATTATCAAATAAAGCCAAACAGTTAAACATGGCGTCCTCCACTTGACAAAAACATAATAATCCAGGTCATACAAATCATTTATCATGTATTTGTTTTCATGAAATTAAAATCCACCATTCAACAAAAAATAAAAATAATATATTAATTACAAATTTTACATAGCCATATTCTTTTTACTTTGTCATGTTAAGAAGTAAGGGATACAGAATAATCACAATCGACATGTTTGTAATGAAATGATTTTAGACCAGATTATTATAGAGTTCTGTGTTATTAATGATAAAAAAACAAATTTGATCTGTTTTTTTTTCCATGTTACTTTGCTGTCTCAAAGCTAAAAACAATACACATATTACTGAATACCACATCATAATTATCACATAATATCACATCAAACAACAGTATATTACATGATTACCAATCATATGATATCACATCAAACAGCAGTATATTACATGATTACCAATCACCTGATATCACATCCCATGACAGTATATTACATGATTACCAATCACCTGACATCACATCCCATGACAGTATATTACATGATTACCAATCATCTAATATCACATCCAATG
Source organism: Tegillarca granosa (assembly GCA_029721355.1). Classification (NCBI taxonomy): domain Eukaryota; kingdom Metazoa; phylum Mollusca; class Bivalvia; order Arcoida; family Arcidae; genus Tegillarca; species Tegillarca granosa. The sequence goes on along the minus strand of JARBDR010000242.1, from coordinate 163,369 downwards.
ACAGTATATTACATGATTACCAATCACTTGATATCACATCATGTGGCAGTATATTACATATTTCCAATCACATGATATCACACCCCATGACAGTATATTACATGATGACAAATCACTTGATAGTATATTCCATCATAATACAACACAATACTACACCACATAATATTCTCTTACATGTTACTACATCACATGATGTCCCTTCACATGATACTACACCACATGACATTGCATAACACAATACTCTACCACATGATATCCCTTCACATGTTACTACACCACATGGTATTGCATTACATGATACTACACCCCATGATATTGCATCATATGATACTACACCACATGGTATTGCATTACATGATACTACACCACATGATATTGCATCACATGATACTACACCACATGGTATTGCATTACATGATACTACCCCACATGATATTGCATCACATGATACTACACCACATGGTATTGCATTACATGATACTACACCACATGATATTGCATCACATGATACTACACCACATGGTATTGCATTACATGATACTACACCACCATATTGCATCACATGATACTACACCACATGGTATTGCATTACATGATACTACACCACATGATATTGCATCACATGACACTACACCACATGGTATTGCATTACATGATACTACACCACATGATATTGCATCACATGATACTACACCACATGATATTGCATCACATGATACTACACAACATGGTATTGCATTACATGATACTACACCACATGATATTGCATCACATGACACTACACCACATGGTATTGCATTACATGATACTACACCATATGGTATTGTATTACATGATACTACACCCCATAATATTGCATCACATGACACTACACCACATGGTTTTGCATCACATGATACTACACCACATGGTATTGCATTACATGATACTACACCACATGATATTGCATCACATGACACTACACCACATGGTATTGCATCACATGATGCTACACCACATGGTATTGTATTACATGATACTACACCCCATGATATTGCATCACATGACACTACACCACATGGTTTTGCATCACATGATACTACACCACATGGTATTGCATTACATAATACTACACCACATGGTATTGCATTACATGATACTACACCACATGATATTGCATCACATGATACTACACCACATAGTATTGCATTACATGATACTACACCACATGATATTGCATCACATGATACTACACCACATGGAATTGTATTACATGATACTACACAACATGGTATTGCATTACATGATACTACACCACCATATTGCATTACATGATACTACACCACATGATATTGCATCACATGTTACTTCACCACATGGTATTGCATTACATGATACTACACCACCATATTGCATCACATGATACTACACCACATGGTTTTGCATCACATGATACTACACCACATGGTATTGCATTACATGATACTACACCACATGGTATTGCATTACATGATACTACACCACATGATATTGCATCACATGATACTACACCACATGGTATTGCATTACATGATACTACACCACCATATTGCATTACATGATACTACACCACATGATATTGCATCAAATGTTACTTCACCACATGGTATTGCATTACATGATACTACACCACCATATTGCATCACATGATACTACACCACATGATTTTGCATCACATGATACTACACCACATGGTATTGCATTACATGATACTACACCACATGGTATTGCATTACATGATACTACACCACATGATATTGCATCACATGATACTACACCACATGGTATTGCATTACATGATACTACACCACCATATTGCATCACATGATACTACACCACATGGTTTTGCATTACATGATACTACACCACATGATATTGCATCACATGATACTACACCACATGGAATTGTATTACATGATACTACACCACATGATATTGCATCACTTAATACTACACAACATGGTATTGCATTACATGATACTACACCACAATATTGCATTACATGATACTACACCACATGATACTGCATCACATGTTACTTCACCACATGGTATTGCATTACATGATACTACACCACCATATTGCATCACATGATACTACACCACATGATTTTGCATCACATGATACTACACCACATGGTATTGCATCACATGATACTACACCACATGGTATTGCATTACATGATACTACACCACATGATATTGCATCACATGATACTACACCACATGGTATTGCATCACATGATACTACACCACCATATTGCATTACATGATACTACACCACATGATATTGCATCACATGTTACTTCACCACATGGTATTGCATTACATGATACTACACCACCATATTGCATCACATGATACTACACCACATGGTTTTGCATCACATGATACTACACCACATGGTATTGCATTACATGATACTACACCACATGGTATTGCATTACATGATACTACACCACATGATATTGCATCACATGATACTACACCACATGGTATTGCATTACATGATACTACACCACCATATTGCATTACATGATACTACACCACATGATATTGCATCAAATGTTACTTCACCACATGGTATTGCATTACATGATACTACACCACCATATTGCATCACATGATACTACACCACATGATTTTGCATCACATGATACTACACCACATGGTATTGCATTACATGATACTACACCACATGGTATTGCATTACATGATACTACACCACATGATATTGCATCACATGATACTACACCACATGGTATTGCATTACATGATACTACACCACCATATTGCATCACATGATACTACACCACATGGTTTTGCATTACATGATACTACACCACATGATATTGCATCACATGATACTACACCACATGGAATTGTATTACATGATACTACACCACATGATATTGCATCACTTAATACTACACAACATGGTATTGCATTACATGATACTACACCACAATATTGCATTACATGATACTACACCACATGATACTGCATCACATGTTACTTCACCACATGGTATTGCATTACATGATACTACACCACCATATTGCATCACATGATACTACACCACATGATTTTGCATCACATGATACTACACCACATGGTATTGCATTACATGATACTACACCACATGGTATTGCATTACATGATACTACACCACATGATATTGCATCACATGATACTACACCACATGGTATTGCATCACATGATACTACACCACCATATTGCATCACATGATACTACACCACATGATATTGCATCACATGTTACTTCACCACCATATTGCATCACATGATACTACACCACATAATATTGCATCACATAAAACTACACCACATGGTATTGCATTACATGATACTACACCACATGGTATTGCATTACATGATACTACACCACAATATTGCATCACATGATACTACACCACATGATTTTGCATCACATGATACTACACCACCATATTGCATCACATGATACTACACCACATGCTATCCCACCATATGATACTACACCACCTGATATTACATCACATGATACTACACCAATCTAAGACCAATCAAGTGACACCAAAGTGTGATAATTCAAATGGTGGAAATAAATGAAGGTTATAATGTAATACTCTTTATCACATGACATATACATGTATATATATATTTTTTAATTTTTCAGTCCCTGTATCAGTGTATGTTAAAGTACAAATTACTTGTACACAAATCCTCTGTCTTGTCTATTATAATGGTATATAATAATTCACACACGATCAACAACTCTTAATGTTTCTGCTTTAGATAAATCAATACTCTGTTGTGAACTAACTTTAGAAAATATTTCTCTGTACTTCACAATTAACTGTTCTATAAATTTCTGTTCAAACTGAGCATTCATCAAGCTAACCATCGGATCATTAATTGGACTTCTCATTAAAGTAGGAGCAAACACAATGGCTAAATTATCCGAGCCCATCATATTCTTGGATTTCTGTTCTGTTACTCTGTAATAAATAATAAATCATAATAATATACATAGACCAATTAGATATCACTGTGTTTGATAATGTGCTGATGGTAATTTTTTATGTCAATGGAGACTGGTATAATTACCTGCCTAAATGACCAATTATATATCGCTGTGATCGTTAATGTGCTGATGGTAATGTTTTATGTCAATGGAGACTGGTATAATTACCTGCCTAAATGACCAATTATATATCCCTGTGATCATTAATGTGCTGATGTTAATTTTTTATGTCAATGGAGACTGGTATAATTACCTGCCTAAATGACCAATTATATACCGCTGGGATCGTTAATGTGCTGATGGTAATTTTTTATGTCAATGGAGACTGGTATAATTACCTGCCTAAATGACCAATTATATATCGCTGTGATCGATAATGTGCTGGTGGTAATTTTTTATGTCAATGGAGACTGGTATAATTACCTGCCTAAATGACCAATTATATATCCCTGTGATCGTTAATGTGATGATGGTAATTTTTTTATATCAATGGAGACTGGTATAATTACCTGCCTAAATGACCATATATCACTGTGATCGATAATGTGCTGATGGTAATTTTTTATGTCAATGGAGACTGGTATAATTACCTGCCTAAATGACCTATTGGATACTGCAATGTTTGATAATGTGCTGATTGTAATTTTTTTGTGTCAATGGAGACTGGTATAATTACCTGCCTAAATGACCAATTATATATCGCTGTGATCGTTAATGTGCTGATGGTAATTTTTTATGTCAATGGAGACTGGTATAATTACCTGCCTAAATGACCAATTATATATCGCTGTGATTGATAATGTGCTGGTGGTAATTTTTTATGTCAATGGAGACTGGTATAATTACCTGCCTAAATGACCAATTATATATCCCTGTGATCGTTAACGTGCTGATGGTAATTTTTTATATCAATGGAGACTGGTATAACTACCTGCCTAAATGACCAATTATATATCGCTGTGATCGATAATGTGCTGATGGTAATTTTTTATGTCAATGGAGACTGGTATAATTACCCGCCTAAATGACCTATTGGATACTGCAATGTTTGATAATGTGCTGATGGTAATTTTTATGTCAATGGAGACTGGTATAATTACCTGCCTAAATGACCAATTATATATCGCTGTGATCGATAATGTGCTGGTGGTAATTTTTTATGTCAATGGAGACTGGTATAATTACCTGCCTAAATGACCAATTATATATCACTGTGATCGATAATGTGATGATGGTAATTTTTTATATAAATGGAGACTGGTATAATTACCTGCCTAAATGACCAATTATATATTGCTGTGATCAATAATGTGCTGATGGTAATTTTTTATATCAATGGAGACTGGTATAATTACCTGCCTAAATGACAATATATCGCTGTGATCGATAATGTGCTGATGGTAAATTTTTATGTCAATGGAGACTGGTATAATTACCTGCCTAAATGACCTATTGGATACTGCAATGTTTGATAATGTGCTGATGGTAATTTTTTATGTCAATGGAGACTGGTATAATTGCCTGCCTAAATGACCAATTATATATCGCTGTGATCAATAATGTGCTGATGGTAATTTTTTATGTCAATGGAGACTGGTATAATTACCTGCCTAAATGACCAATTATATATCGCTGCGATTGATAATGTGCTGATGGTAATTTTTTATGTCAATGGAGACTGGTATAATTACCTGCCTAAATGACCTATTGGATACTGCAATGTTTGATAATGTGCTGATGGTAATTTTTTATGTCAATGGAAACTGGTATAATTACCTGCCTAAATGACCTATTGGATACTGCAATGTTTGATAATGTGCTGATGGTAATTTTTTATGTCAATGGAGACTGGTATAATTACCTGCCTAAATGACCAATTATATATCGCTGTGATGGATAATGTGCTGATGGTAATTTTTTATGTCAATGGAGACTGGTATAATTACCTGCCTAAATGACCTATTGGATACTGCAATGTTTGATAATGTGCTGATGGTAATTTTTTATGTCAATGGAAACTGGTATAATTACCTGCCTAAATGATCTATTAGATACTGTAGTGTTTGATAATGTGTTGATGGTAATTTTTTATGTCAATGGAGTCTTGTATAATTACCTGCTTAAATGACCTTTTAGATGTGGCAGTGTTTGATAGTGTGCTGGTGGTAATTTTTTATGTCGGTGGCAACTGGTATAATTACCTGCCTTAATGACCTATTAGATATCGCAGTGTTTGATAATGTGCTGGTGGTAATTTTTTATGTCAATGGAGACTGGTATAATTACCTGTCTAAATGACCTATTAGATACTACAGTGTTTGATAATGTACTGGTGGTAATTTTTTATGTCCATGGAGACTGGTATAATTACCTGCTTAAATGACCTATTAGATATCGCAGTGTTTGATAATGTGCTGGTGGTAATTTTTGAAGTCCTTCTTTTATCTTTGCTAATTGTTCCTTTGGCCGTGAAGCATCCATTTCTAAAAATTATCAAAGGTAACAATTAATTTCTTAATAGTATTACATTAAATATTTAACCAAACAAGGCAAAAACCTGAACAAAACAAGGCGTTTAGTTAAAACAATAAACACAAAATTAAACCAAAGTTGGCAAAAACCTTAACAAAATATATATGTGTGTATACCTTCACATGATACGAGTACACACACAAACAAGAGGCCCATGGGCCTTAACGCTTACCTGAGCATATGTCCAAAATTGTTTGCAAAGCGCAAAAGACAATATATTAGGTACAGAAACTTTACAAGTTTTCTCATGTTAAGAACTCCCACAAAATTTAATCAGAAATATATCCACTCACATTTCATTTATAAGTAGCTTATATAATATGCATGAAGTAACTGTAATGCAATGAATAATTTCCAAATCATTCACAAATTTCAGTATACTTATGCAACTATGTCCTTGACCTTTGAACATATATGACCTTGAACCATATTGATCGCCATGTCAATACCTACAATATTCTAATATACATGCCTATACAAAAAGTTAATAGTTTTCACGATAATAAGCAATTTAAATCTTCTTTTGCAGCTGTGACCTTGACCTTTGAACACATGACCTTGAACCATATATCAAAATGATCGTCATATCAATATCTACAATATTCTAATATACATGCCTATACAAAAAGTTAATAGTTTTCAAGATAATTATCAATTTTTGTCTTCTTTTACAGCTGTGACCTTGACCTTTGAACACATGACCTTGAACAATATCAAAATGATCGTCAGATCAATACCTACAATATTCTAATATACATGCCTATACAAAAAGTTAACAGTTTTCAAGAAAATTAGCAATTTAAGTCTTCTTTTGCAGCTGTGACCTTGACCTTTGTACATATGACCTTGATCCATATATCAAAATGATCGTCATATCATTACCTACAATATTCTAATATACATGCCTATACAAAAAGTTAACAGTTTTCAAGATAATTAGCAATTTAAGTCTTCTTTTGCAGCTGTGACCTTGACCTTTGAACATATGACCTTGAACCATATATCAAAATGATCATTGTCACAATACCTACAATATTCTAATATACATGCCTATACAAAAAGTTAACAGTTTTTCAAGATAATTAGCAATTTTAGTATTTATAAGCCAAAAATAACATTTCAGGGGCAACAACTCCTACATGGATTATCATATAGTTACGAAACTTGGTACCTTTAAAAATTTTGTCATGCTGAACATTTTTACAATGTTTTGATTTCATATTTCTCTTAATATTTGCAAGAAAATTGCTTAAAACTGCATAAATCACAAATTAGGTCATGACCTTGATTTGTGATCTTGACACTAGTTTAAAGGTTATATTAAGAAAAAGTCAAAACTGAAAACCTCATGTCATTATCTGTTCAAATAGTGAAGTTATAACAATTTGAAGCCATTTTACGAAATTTTTTAAATTAAACGCAAAAACGCGTAACCCATTTTTCGACGAAGTTTCACGAAATGAACAAACTATAGGTTTAAGACTCTAGAGAAGTTAAATATCACATCAGATTTTTTCTCCCATCATTACTTTCAGAGAAGAAGATTTTATAAGATTTTTGGACCACTAGGTCACCTTGACCTAGTTTTGGTAGCCATGGCAATGCCATGAACAAATCTAAATTGCACCGGCCCATATATGCTTCTGACTAAGTATCATTGAAATCTGTCCAGCAGTTTTGGAGGAGAAGTCAAAAATAGGTGTTAACGACGCACGCACACACGCATGCACGCACATACACACACTGCGCCATGCCATAAGCTCACATGACCTTTCGGTCAGGTGAGCTAAAAACAGATGATAGGGGGTACAGACAAATATATGATATATGTTACCTTCTCAAACTACATGATAGGGGGTACAGACAAACATATCATATATGTGACCTTCTCAAACTACATGATAGGGGGTATAGAGAAACATATGATATATGTTACCTTCTCATACAGGTGTTACTAATATGTACCTTCTCAATCTGCATGATAGGTAGTATATACAGGAAGGACACACAGACAGACAGGATAATTTATAAATTTATTCATCAAAGCATAAAAATAATAAAAGGAATAAATTCTATACCCAAATGTCATGTCCCACAAAAAGAATATGTACTTTTATTCTAAAGAACAAAATCAGTTACCTCAGAGATATGCTATAAATTATTAGTGTATTTTATTTAACATGGATTTACAACTTACTTATTGCATCAAGTATAATATTGTACGCCTCAAATGTTATAACTGGTATTGGTAACAGTCGGAAGTACAACTTTAGGACACTTGTTATTGAATTAATATCATCATACTTAGCAGTACTTATATCAGCCCTTTCACCATCTGAAATGAATAAATATTATAATAACTGGTATACTATATACTAAAGGAACAAAGAACAAAATGTGACATTAATTATAACATTGTATCTAAAAAAAAACTGTAAAACCTTACCAGAATCAATTAATGGAACAATCCAACCTTACCAGAATCAATCAATGGAACAATAGAACCTTACCAGAATCAATTAATGGAACAATCCAACCTTACCAGAATCAATTAATGGAACAATAGAAGCTTACCAGAATCAATTAATGGAACAATCAAACCTTACCATAATCAATTAATGGAACAATAGAACCTTACCAGAATCAATTAATGGAACAATAGAACCTTACCAGAATCACTTAATGGAACAATAGAATGTTACCAGAATCAATTAATGGAACAATAGAACCTTACCAGAATCAATTAATGGAACAATCCAACCTTACCAGAATCAATCAATGGAACAATAGAACCTTACCAGAATCAATTAATGGAACAATAGAACCTTACCAGAATCAATTAATGGAAAAATAGAACCTTACCAGAATCAATTAATGGAACAATAGAACCTTACCAGAATCAATTAATGGAACAAAAGAACCTTACCAGAATCAATTAATGGAATAATACAACCTTACCAGAATCAATTAATGGAACAATAGAACCTTACCATAATCAATTAATGGAACAATAGAACCTTACCAGAATCAATTAATAGAGCAATCCAACCTTACAAGAATCAATTAATCGAACAATAGAACCTTACCAGAATCAATTAATGGAACAATCCAACCTTACCAGAATCAATTAATGGAACAATAAAACCTTACCAGAATCAATTAATGGAACAATAGAACCTTACCAGAATAAATTAATGGAACAATCAAACCTTACCCAAATCAAATAATGTAACAATTGAACCTTACCAGAATAAATTAATGGAACAATCAAACCTTACCATAATGAATTAATGGAACAATTAAACCTTACCAGAATCAATTAATGGAACAATAGAACCTTACCAGAATCAATTAATGGAACAATAGAACCTTACCAGAATCAATTAATGGAAGAATAGAACCTTACCAGAATCAATTAATGGAACAATCCAACCTTACCAGAATCAATCAATGGAACAATAGAACCTTACCAGAATCAATTAATGGAACAATAGAACCTTACCAGAATCAATTAATGGAACAATAGAACCTTACCAGAATCAAATAATGGAACAATCAAACCTTACCTAAATCAATTAATGGAACAATCAAACCTTACCAAAATCAAAAAATGGAACAATAGAACCTTACCAAAATCAAAAAATGGAACAATAGAACCTTACCAGAATTAATTAATGGAACAACAGAACCTTACCAGAATCAATTAATGGAACAATAGAACCTTACCAGAATCAATTAATGGATCAATCCAACCTTATCAGAATCAATTAATGGAACAACAGAACCTTATCAGAATCAATTAATGGAACAATTAACCTTACCAGAATTAATTAATGGAACAATAGAACCTTACCAGAATCAATTAATGGAACAATCCAACCTTATCAGAATCAATTATTGGAACAATAGAACCTTACCAGAATCAATTAATGGAACAATCAAACCTTACAAGAAACAATTAATGGAACAATAGAATCTTACCAGAATCAATTAATGGAACAATTAAACCTTACCAGAATCAATCAATGGAACAATCAAACCTGACCAGAATCAATTAATGGAACAATCCAACCTTACCAGAATCAATTAATGGATTAATTAAACCTTACCACAATCAATAAATGGAACAATTAAACCTTATCAGAATCAATGAATGGAACAATCCAACCTTACCAGAATCAAACAATGGAACAATTAAACCTTACCAGAATCAATTAATGGAACAATTAAACCTTACCAGAATCAAATAATGGAACAACAGAACCTTACCAGAATCAATTAATGGAACAATCAAACCTTACAAGAATCAATTAATGGAACAATTAAACCTTACCAGAATCAATAAATGGAACAATAGAACCTTATCAGAATCAATTAATGGAACAATAGAACCTTAACAGAATCAATCAATGGAACCATAGAACCATACCAGAATCAATTAATAGAACAATAGAACCATACCAGAATCAATTAATGGAACAATCAAACCTTACCAGAATCAATTAATGGAACAATAGAACCTTACCAGAAGCAATAAATGGAACAATCAAACCTTACCAGTACCAATTAATACAACAATAGAACCTAACCAGAACCAATTAAAGCTGCATCAAGTTTTTCAATTTTCTGAATTTTTTTTGATTTTCTAAAAATATATTTTTTTAAAAGTAGATAACAGTTAAAACATTGATGAATCTTAAAAATACAAGTTTATTTCACATTATAACTCTTATTAAAGTATTAAATTAAACAAAGTACTAACGTTTACCAAGTACTAATGTTTACAAACATTTAGCAATGTACTATCGTTTTAAAAGTACTACCAGTAATGTTTAACAAAAGTACTAACACTTAACAAAGTACTAATATTTAACACAGTACTTACATTTTACAAAGTACTATCATTTAACAAAGCAAAGTACTAACATTTAACAAAGTACAAATCTTCATCAAAGTACTAACATTTAACAAAGTATTAACCCTTAACAAATTATTAACCTTTGACATTCTTAACGGATCCCCTTTGATATACTGACATTCAATAAAATGAAATCATAACAGTTTCCCTTTTATATACTGACATTCAATAAAGTGAAATCATAACGGTTTCCCTTTTATATACTGACATTCAATAAAGTGAAATCATAACGGTTTCCCTTTTATATACTGACATTCAATAAAGTGAAATCTTAACAGTTCCCCTTTTATATACTGACATTCAATAAAGTGAAATCTAAACGGTTCCCCTATATATACTGACATTCAATAAAGTGTTAATCTTAACGGTTCCCCTTTTATATACTGACATTCAATAAAGTGAAATCTTAACGGTTCCCCTTTTATATACTGACATTCAATAAAGTGAAATCTTAACGGTTCCCCTTTTATATACTGACATTCAATAAAATGAAATCATAACGGTTCCCCTTTTATATACTGACAATCAATAAAGTGAAATCATAACGGTTCCCCTTTTATATACTGACATTCAATTAAGTGAAATCATAACGGTTTCCCTTTTATATACTGACATTCAATAAAGCGAAATCATAGCGGTTTCCCTTTTATATACTGACATTCAATAAAGTGAAATCATAACGGTTCCCCTTTTATATACTGACATTCAATAAAGTGAAATCTTAACGGTTTACCTTTTGTATACTGACATTCAATGAAGTGGAATCTTAACGGTTCCCCTTTTTATATACTGACATTCAATAAAGTGGAATCTTAACGGTTCCCCTTTTATATACTGACATTCAATAAAGTGAAATCATAACGGTTCCCATTTTATATACTGACATTCAATAAAGTGGAATCTTAACGGTTCCCCTTTTTTATACTGACATTCAATAAAGTGAAATCATAACGGTTCCCCTTTTATATACTGACATTCAATTAAATGAAATCATAACGGTTCCCCTTTTATATACTGACATTCAATAAAATGAAATCTTAACGGTTCTCCTTTATATACTGATATTCAATAAAGTGAAATCTTAACGGTTCTCCTTTTATATACTGACATTCAATAAAATGAAATCATAACGGTTCCCCTTTTATATACTGACATTCAATAAAATGAAATCATAACGGTTCCCCTTTTATATACTGATATTCAATAAAAGTGAAATCTTAACGGTTCCCCTTTTATATACTGATATTCAATAAAATGAAATCTTAACGGTTCCCCTTTTATATACTGATATTCAATTAAGTGAAATCTTAACGGTTCCCCTTTTATATACTGACATTCAATAAAATGAAATCTTAACGGTTCCCCTTTTATATACTGACATTCAATAAAGTGAAATCTTAACGGTTCCCCTTTTATATACTGACATTCAATAAAGTGAAATCTTAACGGTTCCCCTTTTTATACTGACATTCAATAAAGTGAAATCTTAACGGTTCTCCTTTTATATACTGACATTCAATAAAGTGGAATCATAACGGTTTCCCCTTTTATATACTGACATTCAATAAAGTGAAATCATAACGGTTCCCCTTTTATATACTGACATTCAATAAAATGAAATCATAAAGGTTTCCCTTTTATATACTGACATTCAATAAAGTGAAATCTTAACGGTTCTCCTTTTATATACTGACATTCAATAAAGTGGAATCATAAAGGTTTCCCTTTTATATACTGACATTGAATAAAGTGGAATCTTAACGGTTCCCCTTTTTTATACTGACATTCAATAAAATGAAATCATAACGGTTCCCCTTTTATATACTGACATTCAATAAAGTGGAATCTTAACGGTTCCCCTTTTATATACTGACATTCAATAAAGTGGAATCATAACGGTTCCCCTTTTATATACTGATATTCAATAAAGTGGAATCATAACGGTTCCCCTTTTATATTCTGATATTCAATAAAATGAAATCATAACGGTTCCCCTTTTATATACTGACATTCAATAAAGTGGAATCTTAACGGTTCCCCTTTTATATACTGACATTCAATAAAGTGGAATCATAATGGTTCCCCTTTTATATTCTGACATTCAATAAATGAAATCTTAACGGTTCCCCTTTTATATACTGACATTCAATAAAGTGGAATCTTAACGGTTCCCCTTTTTTATACTGGTATTCAAAACAATGAAATCATCACGGTTTCCCTTTTGTATACTGACATTCAATAAAGTGAAATCTTAACGGTTCCCTTTTATATACTGACATTCAATAAAGTGGAATCTTAACGGTTCCCCTTTTATATACTGACATTCAATAAAGTGGAATCATAATGGTTCCCTTTTATATTCTGACATTCAATAAATGAAATCTTAACGGTTCCCCTTTTATATACTGACATTCAATAAAGTGGAATCTTAACGGTTCCCCTTTTTTATACTGGTATTCAATAAAATGAAATCATCACGGTTTCCCTTTTGTATACTGACATTCAATAAAGTGAATCTTAACGGTTCCCCTTTTATATACTGACATTCAATAAAGTGAAATCATAACGGTTCCCCTTTTATATACTGACATTCAATAAAGTGAAATCATAACGGTTTCCCTTTTGTATACTGACATTCAATGAAGTGAAATCATAACGGTTCCCCTTTTATATACTGACATTCAATAAAGTGGAATCATAACGGTTCCCCTTTTATATACTGACATTCAATAAAGTGAAATCATAACGGTTCCCCTTTTATATACTGACATTCAATAAAGTGGAATCTTAACGGTTCCCCTTTTTATACTGATATTCAATAAAGTGAAATCATAACGGTTTCTCTTTTGTATACTGACATTCAATAAAGTGAAATCTTAACGGTTCCCCTTTTATATACTGACATTCAATAAAGTGAAATCATAACGGTTCCCCTTTTATAAACTGACATTCAATAAAGTGAAATCATAATGGTTTCCCTTTTGTATACTGACATTCAATGAAGTGGAATCTTAACGGTTCCCCTTTTATATACTGACATTCAATAAAGTGAAATCATAACGGTTCCCCTTTTATATACTGACATTCAATAAAGTGAAATCATAACGGTTCCCCTTTTATATACTGACATTCAATAAAATGAAATCATAACGGTTCCCCTTTTATATACTGACATTCAATAAAATGAAATCATAATGGTTCCCCTTTTATATACTGACATTCAATAAAGTGAAATCATAATGGTTCCCCTTTTATATACTGACCTTTATCAAAGGACATTCTAATTGATTCCACTTCATCGTGTAAACCAGCAATTCTGTATAAACCTTCTGAATCTAATCCTGTAATGTAACAATATACAATACCAATAATTACAGTCCTCATGAGAGAGAGAGAGAGAGGGGGGGGGGGAGAGAGAGAGAAATACATATCATCCCCTTCTTCTTATGCAATCATCTTAATATTCTAGAAGGTTTTTTGAATATGTTTCAGCATGAATTATAGCCAAGAACATTGTGTATTGAAGGTACAATCAATTCCTGCAGATACATTTAGCTTTTGTACTGTATACATCTTTCTTTAACTGTGAAGATTAATTCATGGGGAGTAACTCTGATATCTCATTTTTGTCCCCAACCAACAACTGATTAATGTTTGGGAGGAATCATTCTGGTAGTCTTAATCCCAGTATCAAGTGGACAAATGCAAATACCCAAATAAACTGTAAAATAAACTAATAAGAATAACTGTTAATATCTCACCTCTAGACTCTATCTCTTTTATACACTTCTCAACAACTGTGGGAATTGGAGTAGAATGAGCTTTTACAACCGTTGTCAAGTCAGCACCAAATATATTCTTCACAAATTTAATATCAGGCATACAATCATTAGGGACTTTCTCAGAACACTTTTTATGTGCTTCAAATCCACAATCTGTAAATTATACATAAAACACTGTCAATGATTTCTGTGCAAGTTTGTGAATTTGTTGATTACAATATCTTATCACATATAACCAGTCCGATTTAACTTTTTTAAATCACTGATATGTTTGTGTGTACATTTGTTTGTGTGAATGTGTGTACTTGTGTGTATGTGCATACATGTGTGTACAGGTGTGTGTGTGTGTGTGTGTGCATACATGTGTATACATATGTGTTTGTGTGTAAATCAGGACTTCACAAACGCCCGTAAGGTCAATCGGCGGTCGGCAAAGAGTACATCAACCTCCCCCCACCCCACCCCAGATCGGCAGTGGGTAAACTCTAACCCCCCCCCCCCCCCCCCTGAAAAAAACGAATGGCAAAGGTTACCACCACCCCCCAATAATTTTTCATTTATTAATAAACACACATCATATAGGTAAATAAATAAATATTAGAATTTTTATTTGAATTTGAAAATATGGTGTTAACATACTGCTTTTCATCTTTCCATAACTGTCCAGTTGTTGGAATTGCAACAAAATGCCAATTAAACATTTAAACTGAATTCTGTTGGACACATCGGGATATCTGTTGTTTTAATTATAAATTATAAGTTGATGTGTGACAATGTTGCATATATAGATAAATGTTCATAAATACCGCTTATTAATATCTTGCAAAAATCCCATCACTGGTAACTGAAAATATTTACATTAGAAAAATAATTTCTACGTTGAACCCAGTTTGATTTTTGTTTTCATTATTCGCTAAAACATAGGTTTTTCACATCGCACACGAATACCAATTCTGGTTTTTCCCTAACTGACCTATTTTTAGCTATCTGTTTTTATCTCACAAAACCACGTACAGACTTCGATATTTCCTTCTTTTTTAAAGTTTTATCACGTTATAGCAAAATAAATATTTTTTCAAAAAATAAAAAATATTTACAATACCTATTGAATTCCTATGATGAACTCATTGTAGAAAATCTAGAACATTAGGCAATGACTCACTATTTTTCACATACATTGTACATATGAATACACCTAAATTTAAGATGGGGATTCCCGTGACCTACTTTTATCAATCTATTTTTAACATTCAAGCCATCACATTTTATAGTGTTATTTAATTAAATATACATTGAAAATGAAAGAAAAAATATTGAAATTTTAAAAAAATAAATAAATAAAATATTTGTTTCGATTTTTATTGTATACTTAAAAATATTTCCATCGTCAGGGTGTTCTAAACGCTACACGGCACACTTCTTGCGGGCCACTACCATACAAGCTATGAGCAATGCCGGTGTTGAGACTGAGACCAGACAGATAATGTTTATGAGCAGTAGTCGTAATGAGGCTTCTGTCAGGAGCTACTCTCGCGACTGTTTGACCATGCAAAAACATGCTTTAAGTTCGCAGTGACGATTCTTTCATCAACTGTCACTGTCACTGGTAATACTTCTGCCTTATTCCCTCTGCATCTGACCATGCTTCTTCTTCTCTACCAGCAACTGATAATCACGTGATGGTTCCATGCTCGGACCTGTGCACAACCCAGTCCAACAAAACGTCGCGCATTGATGTTTCCAATACCCTGTCATCCATACAATCGGGATTTTTGACAAATTCAATGTTTAATAGCTGTAATTTAACAATCAATATGAATTTGTAACTTTGTCTATTCGAATAGAATTGTATGAAATGTTCTTTTGTTTCCAGCGTACTATTTTTTAAGCCGTCTATTACGTCACACAATCAGAAGGCGGGAATTATTTTGATTGACATATTGGCTGTTCCCAGAATGTTTACAATGCCGAAAGATTCAGTATATACCGGTTTTTCTTTCTTATTTGCATGACGCATTCGAGAAGTTTGTAAAAAGAATGTTATGAAAAATATTTTAAATATAAGAATTGACTGTCATTTTTTCCTGGGTTATCAAGGAATGAACCAGATTTTAAAACTAGCAAATCTAAAATGAACTGCTTTGTAGTTCATCAGATTTGCTAGTCTCAAAATCTGGTTCATTCCTTGATAACCCAGGAAAAATGACAGTCAATTCTTAAATAAATCGACAAATAACAGATCTGAAACAACAAATGATCCCGGTACAACAACCATGTGTAATATTGTGATCACGTTGTTGTTGGTAACCCAAACAAGAGGGCCATGAAGGCCCTGGACGCTCACCTGAAAATGATGTACACTCAGCTTGATTTTGGCAAACTGGAGCTTCTATTCTTAAAAGAGATTTTTATTCCTCTATTTCCAGCTAGTGACCTACTTATTGACACAAAATGACCCATATATAAACTTGAGCTAGCTTTTGTCAAGAGCATCATTCTGAGACAGTTTGATAAGATTGGTCTAAAATGGATCCCCTCATATGTGTTAACAAGGTTTTTATATAATTCGACCTAGTGACCTACTCATTGACCCAACATAGTCCATATACAAATTCAAGCTAGCTTTTGTCAAGAGCATCATTCTGACTAAGTTTGATGAAGATTGAACTAAAATTGGGGCCTCAGGAGTGTTAACAAGGTTTTCTTACAATATGACCTAGTGACCTACTTATAGACCCAACATGGCCCATATATGAACTTGAGCTAGCTTTTGTCAAGAGCATCATTCTAAGTTTGATGAAGATGGGACTAAAATTGGGTCATCAGGAGTGTTTACAAGGTTTTTCTACAATCTGACCTAGTGACCTACTTATTGACCCAACATGGCCCATATATAATCTTCAGCTAGCTTTTGTCAAGAAGATCATTCTGACCAAGTTTGATGAAGATTGGACTAAAATTGGGTCCTCAGGAGTGTTAACAAGGTTTTTCTACAATTTGACCTAGTGACCTACTTATTGAACCAACATGGCCCATATACGAACTTGAACTAGCTTTTGTCAAGATGATCATTCTAACTAAGTTTGATGAAGACTGGACTAAAATTGAGGCCTCAGGAGTGTTAACAAGGTTTTTCTACAATTTGACCTAGTGACCTACTTATTGACCTAACATGGCCCATATACCAACTTGAGCTAGCTTTTGTCAAGAAGATCATTCTGACTAAGTTTGATGAAGATTGGACTAACATTGGGTCCTCAGGAGTGTTAACAAGGTTTTTCTACAATTTGACCTAGTTACCTACTTATTGAACCAACATGGCCCATATACGAACTTGAGCTAGCTTTTGTCAAGATGATCATTCTGACTAAGTTTGATGAAGATTGGACTAAAATTGAGGCCTCAGGAGTGTTAACAAGATTTTTCTACAATTTGACCTAGTGACCTATTTATTGACCCAACATGGCCCATATACGAACTTGAGCTAGCTTTTGTCAAGAGCATCATTCTGACTAAGTTTGATGAAGATTGGACTAAAATTGGGTCATCAGGAGTGTTAACAAGGTTTTTCTACAATTTGACCTAGTGACCTACTTATTGACCCAACATGGCCCATATACAAACTTGAGCTAGCTTTTGTCAAGAGCATCATTCTGACTAAGTTTGATGAAGATTGGACTAAAATTGGGTCCTCAGGAGTGTTAACAAGGTTTTATTACAATTCGACCTAGTGACCTACTTATTGACCCAACATGGCCCATATATGAACTTGAGCTAGCTTTTGTCAAGAGGATCATTCTGAGAAAGTTTGATTAAGATTGCACTTAAATTGTGGCCTCAGGAGTGTTAACAATCAAAAGTTGACGCACGACGCACGTCGCACCACCGGACAATGACCCACCACAATAGCTCACTTGAGCACTTTGTGCTCAGGTGAGCTAAAAAAAGGTCGTAATCAATCTAGTCAGCTCTTGTATATAGAGATCATGGAAGGTTATTAACTACAATCAGGAACATGTATGATTGAAATGTACATTCTAGTACAAACCAAGTGAACTGGTGAAGCCACTAGTAATCAATTAACTTGTAAGGTATTAGATAATTTCCTGTGAATAGGGAAGTTCAGTGAATCGTGACAATGTCCTTTGTACTTTTAATTGTTAACAAGCCAGCATTAACGAATTTTTAATTAGATTTTGTCTTACTATTATGGGGTAAAAAGCTGATTTGCATATTTTTCAATCGGCTTTTTTAAGTTTGAATCGGCGTTTTTTGCCAAAAATTGGCGTTTGTGAAGGCCTGGTGTAAATGTGTATGTGCGTACTTGTGTGTACAGGTATGTTGGTCGTTAATAAAAAAAATTATACTAAATAAAAAGCAATATGAATTTAGTTTCTTACATAAAAATAAATTATAGCACCACTGACCTTGACACTTGACACCTTGGGCTATTAAACCCCACATAAAGTTAGCACAAAAATCACACCAATGTAAACCGATAAAATTTTGTTGCTGAAATAAAAAAATATATATTATTGGTTATCTGCTGTCATATTTGTTTACAAAGAGAACTTGTAATGAAATTCTTGTTGTTTATAGTATTCATCCCCTTTTTTAAGCACTTCAAATTTTATACTTTTATTCTGTAAATGGAATTGTTGTTCGATTAAACATATACAATAAGGGCATAATGGATCAGTGTTATCCTAAACATGTGAGCTACAAGGACTAAGTGATATGTTGTAAGCCTCATAAGTAAAGGTTTGAATTTTGGTAGACATATCACATTACATTTTAACATGACTGCCTCAATGCCATTTTTTAAAGAAGTTCTTTTCTTGACCATGCAGAAAGTCCTTTACAGTATGTGTAACGTCATCATCTAACAGAAAATCTCCATTATCTGTTTTGGAAAGATAAAAGTCTGATGGAGTGAGACTAGGTACAAAAGACTGTGCTCAATCAATTTAAAGCCACAATCTTTAATGGTAGTCATGGCAACGGCAGATTTGTGAACAGGGACACTGTCTTAGTAGAACAACACATCTTTATTGAGTTTCCTGTGGAGCTTGAGTTTTACTTTTCTGCAGGCTTGAGTTTTACTTTTCTGCAGAGCTTGAGTTTTACTTTTCTGCAGAGCTTGTGTTTTACTTTTCTGCAGAGCTTGTGTTTTACTTTTCTGCAGAGCTTGTGTTTTACTTTTCTGCAGAGCTTGAGTTTTACTTTTCTGCAGAGCTTGTGTTTTACTTTTCTGCAGAGCTTGAGTTTTACTTTTCTGCAGAGCTTGTGTTTTACTTTTCTGCAGAGCTTGTGTTTTACTTTTCTGCAGAGCTTGTGTTTTACTTTTCTGCAGAGCTTGTGTTTTACTTTTCTGCAGAGCTTGTGTTTTACTTTTCTGCAGAGCTTGAGTTTTACTTTTCTACAGATAATGAGTTTAACAATTTCCATTAACTGCCTCAGTATTCATGCATAGTATGTACCATTAATTGTATGTCCTTGTTAGAGATAATCTACCATCAGAACACCATCAGCATTTCAGAAAACTAAAGCCATAATATTTGCCTTAGTTGGTGGGGGTGAACCAGGGTTTTTCTATCGTTTGGTCTCTGGGGTGAAATAATGGACCCACGTTTCACCCACAGTAACAAATCTCTGAAGAAAGTTAGCAAGATCTGTCTCTAAATGGTTTAGATTCCGGTGTGCTTCTGAACAATTGTCAGTAGGGATATTCTTAGGTGCTAAACCTTTCTTATTGCAAATACTGGGTCAATGTTTTCACATCAATTTTGTCTTTTTTAAAAAAAGTCATTTGCCTTGTTTATTTTAGAGTGCTACCTTGTCATAAACTGACCTTATGACATATGGTTTAACAAAGTCAGGGAATATTAGGGCTTATAAAAAGGACATCAATGCCAATCTCCTTCAATACAAGGCTTACAACATAGCAATTAGCACTTGTAACTACAGGCTGTGAACAATCAATCTCCACATTTCATCCTCACCTTTAAAACGAGCTAAATACAGGCTGTAATTAATTAATCTCTACATGTTATCCATACCTTAAACACATGAGCTTTTTCTACATCCTTTAGATCTTGTAATGTCTCATCTACATCTTCCTCAACATTAACCTAAATTATATACATGTAGAATATAAATAATTATGTTAAAAAAATCACCATGACATTAATGGCAACTAACCCTTCACATGACTTTCACCTTATCAAGAAAAATTGAAGAGGAAACATAAATGGAAAGTAAAAATCATATTTACATTTGAAATATCAACCAGCATAATCTACTAGTATGGAAAGTAAAAAACATATTTACATTTGAAATATCAACCAGCATAATCTACTAGTATGGAAAGTAAAAAACATATTTACATTTGAAATATCAACCAGCATAATCTACTAGTATGGAAAGTAAAAAACATATTTACATTTGAAATATCAACCAGCATAATCTACTAGTATGGAAAGTAAAAAACATATTTACATTTGAAATATCAACCAGCATAATCTACTAGTATGGAAAGTAAAAAACATATTTACATTTGAAATATCAACCAGCATAATCTACTAGTATGGAAAGTAAAAATCATATTTACATTTGAAATATCAACCAGCATAATCTACTAGTATGGAAAGTAAAAATCATATTTACATTTGAAATATCAACCAGCATAATCTACTAGTATGGAAAGTAAAAATCATATTTACATTTGAAATATCAACCAGCATAATCTACTAGTACAATTATAATTTTAAGTCACTGAAAACCGTTTTATCCTTTTTTATTTTAATCACTGGAAGTGATGTCGGGATTATCACCGATGATCCATTGTCGGTCGTTGTCAGAGCAGCTATCCTAATAATCAATCACAAGATAAATAATCGATCATCGCCGACGTCGGCGAGTAGTTTCCGGATTGTAGTAAAGTCCGTTTCCTTTCCGGTTCTTGCTACTATAAACAACAATGGCGGACAAGGATCTGATAGTATATTGTATTCAGACATTTTTTACACAGTGCGATGCTTTGGCCACTATCAGTCTATCAGGGCAAGGAGCTATCTGGCCTTTAACTTACAATCACAAAGCAAGAACACTTGGCTTTTACAATTAAAGTATTTATATACAGCCTTATTTGTTTCTGAATACTGCAATTATATTAAGCTTTATTTGTTTCTGAATACTGATGCACAGTTACTAAGTAATTCCTATTGTTATCAATTAATTGATCGATTATGCCTCTCAGATTATCGATTATGATTTTTTGTCTGATTGGACATCACTAATCACTGGAGTTTTTGGGTCTTATAACATCATTTGAAGTTCTAATACCAACAATAAAACAAATAAAGCATACTGGAGATCAAAAGAAACAACAATTAAAGCTTCCAACTGCCAATAAAATAAACAAGTAAAAATGGACCAATATCAGAACCATCCAACCTGCAATAAAAATGTGAAATCCAGAGTACTGCACCACAAGGTCATTTCTGTCATATGTGTAAACTTTCACATGATCCCTCCATTAAAGACTATATTTCATGGGTTATATGACCCAGAAACAATTTTAAGGCATACTTCTCATTACCGGTGTGACCTTGGATCAAGTCATGACACATGATTGGACCATGATGATTACAAAATTTTATGTGCAGTTTTATAAAGTATCTCCAATGAAACTAAAAGTTATGAACATTGTACATTGTCAAACAGACAAACCCCTTCAAAGTCTGAAAAAGATAAAATAAATATAAATATATCCTACCTCTGGTGGTCTGAGTCCATTAGATGCATTGCTTTTGATACTGTTGCTATCAACCTGGTCTGACTTTTTACTGGAGACAGATTTTTGTGACAACTGTAAACGCTTCTTTTTGGCACTATAAGCTAAATATGGAGATTCTGCATAGTTTGATTCATTAGAAAGTGAGGCTATATAGTCCGCAGCACGTGATTCTAAGTAAAAATGAATTAAGCCATCAGCTACTAAGTCATGTACAGTATCAAATTTCTTCTCACCGACATAATGTTGTCCATCATAAAATAATTTAAAGTTCTTTGTCTGATCATCAAACCTGAAAACATAAAACATTTGTCTGTTGTATAAATATTGGTGTGTGCTATCTGGAGTAATTACTGTAGATCCAGTATTATCTGAATATTTTAAGTTTATATCATTGATATCGTCCTCACCAGTGACTTTCACTTCATGTAGAAAAACAAACCAATTCTTTAAAAGATCAAAAATTAATATCTACATGTATATCATTATTTGAAAAAAAAAACTGTAGTTAAACAAGAAAGCCATAACTTTAACATTAATCCTATTTTAAAGGTCAAAATGTCAAAACTGAAAATCCACACATCATTGTCATTATCTGTTACAACAGTTAAGTAATAATGAGTTTAAGCCAATTTATGAAATTTTCAAAAATTTAACAGAAAATGTGTAACCCATTTTCAACCAAATTCAACACAATAAACAAAATACCTTTTACACCAGACTTTTCTCCCATCATTGGTTTTAGAGTAAAATATTTTTGCACCCCTAGGCAGGGCTCCACAAACGCCGGTAAGGTTAAGGTCAATAGGTGGTAGGCCAGTAGGCCCCCCCCCCCCCCCCAACAATTTTCTGTATTTGATTTTAATAAACACACATCAGATAATTTGAAAATATGGTGTTAACATACTGCTTTTTATCTTTCCATAACTGTCAAGTCTGTTTTTGATTTTAATAAACACACATCAGATACGTAAAGAAATAAAAAAATTAAAATTTTTATTTGAAAATATGGTGTTAACATACTGCTTTTTATCTTTCCATAACGGTCAAGTCGTTGGCAATGCAACAAAATGTCAATAAACAGTTAAACTGAATTCTGTTTGGTACATCAGGATATCTGTCGTTTTAATTATAAATTGTAAGTCGATGTGTGACATTGTCGCATATATAGATAAATGTTTATAAATACCGCTTATTAATATCTTATAACAATCCCATCACCGATCGACATATAACAGATACAAAAACCATGTGTAATGCCATGATCTTGTTATTGGTAACCCGAAAAACTGTCATTATCAATCTAGTCAGCTCTTGTAAATAGAATTCAGGGGAGGTTATTAACTATATAAACTGGGTCGATCAGGCACGTGTATGTGTTTTTATACTCTAGTAGAAACGATGTGAACAGGTGAAGCCACTAGAAATCAATTAACTTGTAAGGTATAAGATAATTACCTGTGAATAGAGAAGTTCAGTGAATCGTGACACTGTCCTGAGTAATTTTAATTTTTAACAAGCCGGCATTAAAGAATATTTAATCAGATTTTGCCTTACTATTGTGGGGGAAAAGCAAAAAGCCGATTCGGATATTTTTTCAATCGGCTTTTTTAAGTTTGAATCGGCGGTTTTTTGCTAAAAATCGGCATTGTGAAGGCCTGCCCCTAGGTCACCTTGGCCTGGTTTTCCAGGAAAAGGCAATGCATAAAATAAATCTGAATTGCAATTGACATTATGAAGCTTCTAACTAAGTTTCATTGACATCTGTCAAGTTGTTTAGAAAAGAAGTGAAAATGAAAATTTTGAGTACATAACACACACACACACACACACACACACTGCATAAGGCCATAATGTCACATGACCTTCGGTCAGGTTACCTAAAATACTTTTTTTTATTAAGATCATTTATCAATTTATTACCATGAAGTATAGATTTACAGTGACAACTGACAACTTTCGGTTTTCTATTATACCTGCTCTTTTTGCACTGTAAAATATATTTTTTTACAATTATATTTACCTTATTGCTAGTGTATAAGCATCTTGAGCTCTCTCACTTTTTCTTACAAGATAACTGCCACTACCTTCTGACAAAAGCTGGTCAGCTTCATCCCTGCTTATGTTACCATGGTACCTGAGAAAATAATAATACTATTATAGTGAAGAGTAAATCTATAGATACTAGATTGTCACTAGAAATCTTCATAGTTATCAATAATGCAATGTAGTTATTAATAAAATATAAAATTGAATGGATTTTTTTCATTCTAATTGTTTTCTTTTGTGACATTTTTCTTTTATTGCTAATTCAATACAGAAAGAGGTAAAATCCAGGCAAACTGTAAAACTGATACAAATAAATCTAACAAGAAGCCCAAAATGGGCTTTATTACTCCAAGAAAACTCCTCTCATTTTGTTTTTCAGGTTTTTTTTTTTTTTTTTTTAAAAAAAAAAACATATCAAATCATTTTTTTAAACTCAAACATCCAAAGATATCAGAAGCAAAATCTCAAAATATTAAATAATACATACTCTTTTCCATAAAATGATGGTTTCCCTTGAACCTGAAAATACAAATCAAACTATGAAGAAGAATATAGAACCTGTCTTAACTAACCATACATCAGTAATGGAGAAGGTCATGACATTGACCTCATTTTGAAGGTCATTCAAAGAAATTGTAAATATTGAAAATCCTATATCAAAACTCCATTAGTAGAAAAGTTTAAGTCTACTTCTAAAATCAGGTAATAACCTCAGCTTCATGCCAAAAAAAAAAAAAAAAAAAGCAAAATGTGAAAAATTTAAAACTGTGCTAAAATATAATAAAGTCCACAAATAGTAGCAAAAATACAAAAGTTAAGTCTTGACCTCTGATACTGACTTCATTGACCTCTGATACTGACTTCATTGACCTCTGATACTGACTTCATTGACCTCTGATACTGACTTCATTGAAAAGTCTTAGAGGAAAATGCTACAACTAAAAACCCCACGTTATCATCTGTTCCTATAGTCAAAATAATTATCCATTTTGTATTATTCTTATCAATCTCTGATTCTTTGAACCCATAACCTATATCCATATCTATAATATTCTTACATACATGCCTAAACAAAAAGTATTGAGCTTTCAATAAATTTAACCATTTCAGTATTCTTATGCAGCTATGACCTTCACATTTGAGTCTTGGCATTTCTCCCATTCTGAACCCCATGGCTATGGTAACCATTGCAATAGCTATCTTAGCTTTCAGCTATAAAATGTGTCATGTTTTGGAGAAATAAAAAAGCAATTTTAATCTTCTTTTTTTTCTCTTTCTTTTTTACTATAAACAGGATGGTATCGTTATAAATTCAAACTTGATTTTTATTTTATTTGTAGTAAACAATTGTTATAACTTCTGAACTTAACCTACAGCTGGTGATATCACAATATAAATTAAGTAAAATAATAAAATATGAAGTCTGACTACTAACCTCTCTATTACAGTAAATACGCTTTGGTTTTGGTGCTTGTAACTGCAGTGTATATACTACAAATCAAAACACAAAATGGTTAACAATACATCACATGTTACATGTAAGATGGTTAACATAACAACACATGTTACATGTAAGATAACTTTTTACAAAACTCATGTTATATGGGGCGTGTGTAAGATGTACCCTTTACGGACTGCCAATTGACCTTACCGGCATTTGTGGAGCCCTGATGTCAACATGTGTAGAGACCATGTCAATCATATATGGAAGTACTATCATGTCATACATAACTGAAGTATCCATGTCAAACATATGTAAAGGCAATGTGTCAAACATGTGGAGGAACCATGTGTGGAGATAACATTTCAAACATATCTAATGTGCCCATGTCAAACATATCTAATGTGCCAATGTCAAACATATCTAATGTGCCCATGTCAAGCACTGGTTTCTAACAGACCATGTCAAACATATCTAATGTGCCCATGTCAAACACTGGCTTCTAACAGACCATGTCAAACATATCTAATGTGCCCATGTCAAACACTGGCTTCTAACAGACCATGTCAAACATATCTAATGTGCCCATGTCAAACACTGGTTTCTAACAGACCATGTCAAACACTTGCTTCTAACAGACCATGTCAATTATATCTAATGTGCCCATGTCAAACACTTGATTCTAACAGACCATGTCAAACATATCTAACGTGCCCATGTCAAACACTGGTTTCTAACAGACCATGTCAAACATATCTAATGTGCCCATGTCAAACACTGGCAACTAAAAGAACATGTCAAACATATCTAATGTGCCCATGTCAAACACTGGTTTTTAACTGACCATGTCAAGCATATCTAATGTGTCCATGTCAAACACTGATTTTCAACAGACCATGTCAAACACTGGTTTCTTACAGACCATGTCAAACACTGGTTTCTAACAGACCATGTCAAACATATCTAATGTGCCCATGTCAAACACTGGTTTCTAACAGACCATGTCAAACACTTGCTTCTAACAGACCATGTCAAACATATCTAACATGCCCATGTCAAACACTGGCATCTAAAAGAACATGTCAAACATATCCAATGTGCCCATGTCAAACACTGGTTTTTAACTGACCATGTCAAGCATATCTAATGTGCCCATGTCAAACACTGATTTTTAACAGACCATGTCAAACACTGGTTTCTAACAGACCATGTCAAACACTGGTTTCTAACAGACCATGTCAAACATATCTAATGTGCCCATGTCAAACACTGGATTCTAACAGACCATGTCAAACATATCTAATGTGCCCATGTTAAACACTGGTTTCTAACGGACCATGTCAAACACTGGTTTCTAACAGACCATGTCAAACATATCTAATGTGCCCATGTCAAACACTGGTTTCTAACAGACCATGTCAAACATATCTAATGTGCCCATGTCAAACACTGGCATCTAAAAGAACTTGTCAAACATATCTAATGTGCCCATGTCAAACACTGGTTTTTAACTGACCATGTCAAGCCTATCTAATGTGTCCATGTCAAACACTGATTTCTAAAGGACCATGTCAAACATATCTAATGTGCCCATGTCAAACACTGGTTTCTT
Organism: Tegillarca granosa; assembly: GCA_029721355.1. Lineage (NCBI taxonomy): Eukaryota > Metazoa > Mollusca > Bivalvia > Arcoida > Arcidae > Tegillarca > Tegillarca granosa. The sequence goes on along the minus strand of JARBDR010000242.1, from coordinate 135,197 downwards.
ACAGACCATGTCAAACACTGGTTTCTAACAGACCATGTCAAACATATCTAACGTGCCCATGTCAAACACTGGCATCTAAAAGAACATGTCAAACATATCTAATGTGCTTATGTCAAACACTGGCTTTTAACTGACCATGTCAAACATATCTAATGTGGCCATGTCAAACACTGGTTTTTAACAGACCATGTCAAACACTGGTTTCTAACAGAACATGTCAAACACTGGTTTCTAACAGACCATGTCAAACCACTGGTTTCTAACAGACCATGTCAAACATATCTAATGTGCCCATGTCAAACACTGGCATCTAAAAGAACATGTCAAACATATCTAATGTGCCCATGTCAAACACTGGCTTTTAACTGACAATGTCAAACATATCTAATGTGCCCATGTCAAACACTGGTTTCTAACAGACCATGTCAAACACTGGTTTCTAACAGACCATGTCAAACATATCTAATGTGTCCATGTCAAACACTGGTTTCTAACAGACCATGTCAAACATATCTAATGTGCCCATGTCAAACACTGGTTTCTAACAGATGATGTCAAACACTGGTTTCTAACAGACCATGTCAAACACTTGCTTCTAACAGACCATGTCAAACATATCTAATGTGCCCATGTCAAACACTTGCTTCTAACAGACCATGTCAAACATATCTAATGTGCCCATGTCAAACACTGGTTTCTAACAGACCATGTCAAACATATCTAACGTGCCCATGTCAAACACTGGTTTCTAACAGACCATGTCAAACATATCTAATGTGCCCATGTCAAACACTGGCATCTAAAAGAACATGTCAAACATATCTAATGTGCCCATGTCAAACACTGGTTTCTAACGGACCATGTCAAACACTGGTTTCTAACAGACCACGTCAAACATATCTAATGTGTCCATGTCAAACACTGATTTCTAAGAGACAATGTCAAACATATCTAATGTGCCCATGTCAAACACTGGTTTCTAACGGACCATGTCAAACATATCTAATGTACCCATGTCAAACACTGGTTTCTAACAGACCATGTCAAACATATCTAATGTGCCCATGTCAAACACTGGCATCTAAAAGAACATGTCAAACATATCTAATGTGCCCATGTCAAACACTGGCATCTAAAAGACATGTCAAACATATCTTATGTGCCCATGTCAAACAATGGCTTTTAACTGACCATGTCAAGCATATCTAATGTGGCCATGTCAAACACTGGTTTCTAACAGACCATGTCAAACATATCTAATGTGCCCATGACAAAAACTAGTTTCTAACAGACCATGTCAAACACTTGCTTCTAACAGACCATGTCAAACATTATTTAATGTGCCCATGTCAAACACTGGTTTCTAACAGACCATGTCAAATACTTGCTTCTAACAGACCATGTCAAACATATCTAATGTGCCCATGTCAAACACTGCAGACCATGTCAAAAATATGGGACTATGTACAGGAACTGTGTCAAACATTTGTACAATGAGGATAGACCATGTCAAGGACTAAGACAAAAACTGTATTGAGATCATGTTAACATGTGTGTAGAGTTTGTTTAGTGGTGCATTAGCAATTATCAGCTATTTACTGTAAGAAAAGTGTCTGTGTCAAACATTTGTGGAACCATTTCAAACATGTGTGAAGACCATGTCAAGTGGAACTATTTCAAACCTGTGTGAAGACCATGTCGAGCATAGATTGAGAGACTGTCAAATATCTGTGGAACTACTTGTATTTCAAATTTGTGTGGAGAACATGTCAAGCATAGGTTGAGAGACTGTGTCAAGCATATTTGAATGGAATTTGAAAGTCAAACATTTGCATAGACCATATTAAACATCTTTAATTGATAAACTGATATATCTATAGTTGATATGACTGATATATCTATAATTGATATGATTGCTATATCTATAGATGATATGACTGATATGCCTATAATTGATATGGTTGATATATCTATAGATGATATGACTGATATACCTATAACTGATATGAATGATTTATCTATAGATGATAAACCGATATATCTATGATTGATATGACTGATATCTATAATTGATCACTGATATATCTATAGTTGATATGACTGATATATCTATAATTGATATGATTGCTATATCTATAGATGATATGACTGATATATCTATAATTAATATTACTGATATATATATAGATGATATGACTGATATGCCTATAATTGATATGACTGATATATCTATAATTGATGACTGATATATCTCTAATTGATATGACTGATATATCTATAGATGATATGACTGATATATCCATATATGATATAACTGATATATCTATAATTGATATGACTGATTTATCTATTGATGATAAACTGATATATATATAGTTGATGTGACTGATATATTTACAGGTGATATGGCTGATATATCTACTGTTGATATGACAGACATATCTGTATCTGAAATATCTATAAATGATATGATTGATAAAGTTGAGTTTTGATAATTACGGACTTGTCTTAAATAAACTAACCACAGACAGGAAGAGGAACTATTAAATGTGATCAAATCAAAAAATAAAAATAAAAACTTACGGTAAGTTTTCCATGTTGGTAGTGGCTGACTTTCTCCACCATCTGGAAGTACAGTTATATAATCATGTTTACCATCATCATCTGATATGTTAAACATTTTTACAGCAATAAAATCATGTATTATAAACACTTTATAAGTTTATATATGATGTCATAAGGTGAATTACTTCCTACTTGGTGTACAACATCATGATTATATTGTATATATTACACTGGTATGCTATATGATCTTTCTGATACTGTCCCACATAAAGATGACAGTTTGTATACTTGTAGAACTATAATTACATACACATATGTATATATATGTATAGAGAGAGAGTACCACAAAAATGTATAATATTTGACAATTAAATCTTCACTGAAGCATTTAAATCTATAACACTGACAGGTAATAAAACTGGTTCATAATCAACAGATATATACACGCTCTATTTCTATCTAAACATAATACAGTAATGAAGACTTTTTGTAGCAGGTACTTAGTTCTGAAATTTTGTCAAACAATTATATCAAGTCCTTGAAAAGGTAAGCTTGTATCAGTTACAAGTGTCCCTAGTGTAACCACACCTCTAGCCCTTAAGGTAACTCTGACTATCATAAGTCTGGACAGTGAGTCATCTAAGGTGACACAGTGGACCTCAATACTTAGCTATGTAACACATTGTTTACATTCAGGAAGTACAGATCCATGCTTATTAACCTTGGGGAACATCTCAGAATACTAACAGCATACAGAACAATAATACATAATGTACACGAAGGGGAAATCCCACTGTATTACTCACTGTAGTGACTTGTCTTGGCTTTTATAAATGTTTTATTTACAAAAAAAAAAAAAAAGTGGTAATAAGGAAGTTTTAAAACATTTAAAGCATACTTAGTTATTCCAAAGTACAATTACATTGAACAAACTTTAAAACTGACTAGTTTAACATTTATTAAATTCACATAATTTATCAGAATTAAATGAATATAAAAAATATACTTTCATATTAAAGTTATTGAAATATATTACCAAGTAAGTGTGTGTTTGTGAATCCAACCATTATAAATATTTATTACCGGTACATATAGATTTCATCAATCTGTATTATAACAATTTCTATTTCTGCAGATAAACCTTTTTGTACATTCTAAGAATAAAAGCCACTGTCAATATCTACAATCAATTAGTTTGACACTCTTTTATAATTAGTAGAATATAGTAACATTGAATGTTGATGGTTACACACTGGCAATAAGTCATACACTGATGGTCACACACACACACACACACACACACACACACACACACACACACACACACACACACACTGATGGTCACACACACAGATACAGACAGACAGAAACACAGACACACACACAAATGACGATCACATACACTGATAATTACACACAATAATGGTCAAATACATTTAATCTCGCACACTGATGATTACATACTGATGGTCACACACACACACACACACACACTGATGGTCTCACATACAATACAATAGGGTTGAACTTAAAGTAATTTTGTTATAAAGTGTGTTATAGAAAGTTTCCTTCCTTAAACATGGTTTAACAGACCTTCAAGAAAAGTAAAACAAAACAAAAGATAATTAACAAATAGTCTATCACTAATCTTACTTACCTCCATCAAAAGTAACCTTTTTGTCTTGGAATGGCATTAAAGAAATAAATCCAATCAATAGACTTTAATCAAAATAAAATAAATAAAATAAAATATCCAAGGTAATTTATCCAAAAAATATCACTGTATCCAATTACAATATTTCTTATCAAAAACTGACAGATAAATGAAAACACAGTTTATATCCTAAAAACTGCCAAATCAAAACATAATAATTGTTATTGATAAAGAAGAAAATATCACACATGTAACACACACATGGGTTACACATACACACATAACATGTAAATATATAAAGACTAGGACATTAATACCTGTATGATCTTATAATAAGATAGTAAATATTGATGAGGTCATGATTTAAAGTTGGCTATATAAACATTATCAATCAATGTAGAAATTACAGGTAATATAAAAGTCCTTCAGGCTAAAAACTGACGGGGTATGACCCAAAAGTCTGATATCTAAAACTTCAGGCTAAAAACTGACGGGGTATGACCCAAAAGTCTGATCTCTCTAAATAAAACTTTGGGATAAAAACTGATGGGGTATGACCCAAAAGTCTAATCTCTCTAAATAAAACTTTGGGCTAAAAACTGACGGGGTATGACCCAAAAGTCTGATATCTCTAAATAAAACTTTGGGCTAAAAACTGACGGGGTATGACCCAAAAGTCTAATCTCTCTAAATAAAACTTTGGGCTAAAAACTGATGGGGTATGACCCAAAAGTCTAATCTCTCTAAATAAAACTTTGGGCTAAAAACTGATGGGGTGTGACCCAAAAGTCTGATATCTCTTAATAAAACTTTGGGCTAAAAACTGACGGGGTATGATCAAAAAGTCTAATATCTCTAAATAAAACTTTGGGCTAAAAACTGACGGGGTATGACCCAAAAGTCTGATATCTCTAAATAAAACTTTGGGCTAAAAACTGACGGGGTATGACCCAAAAGTCTGATATCTCTAAATAAAACTTTGGGCTAAAAACTGACGGGGTATGACCCAAAAGTCTGATCTTTAAACCTTCAGGCTAAAAACTGACGGGGTATGACCCAAAAGTCTGATATCTCTAAATAAAACTTTGGGCTAAAAACTGACGGGGTATGACCCAAAAGTCTGATCTCTAAAACTTCAGGCTAAAAACTGACGGGGTATGACCCAAAAGTCTGATATCTAAAACTTTTGGCTAAAAACTGACGGGGTATGACCCAAAAGTCTGACCTCTCTAAATAAAACTTTGGGCTAAAAACTGACGGGGTGTGACCCAAAAGTCTGATCTCTCTAAATAAAACTTCAGGCTAAAAACTGACGGGGTGTGACCCAAAAGTCTGATATTTTAAACTTAAGGCTAAAAACTGACGGGGTATGACCCAAAAGTCTGATATCTAAAACTTCAGGCTAAAAACTGACGGGGTATGACCCAAAAGTCTAATCTCTCTAAATAAAACTTTGGGCTAAAAACTGATGGGGTATGACCCAAAAGTCTAATCTCTCTAAATAAAACTTTGGGCTAAAAACTGACGGGGTATGACCCAAAAGTCTGATATCTCTAAATAAAACTTTGGGCTAAAAACTGACGGGGTATGACCCAAAAGTCTGATCTCTAAAACTTCAGGCTAAAAACTGATGGGGTGTGACCCAAAAGTCTGATATCTCTAAATAAAACTTTGGGCTAAAAACTGACGGGGTATGACCCAAAAGTCTGATCTCGAAAACTTCAGGCTAAAAACTGACGGGGTATGACCCAAAAGTCTGATATCTCTATATAAAACTTTGGGCTAAAAACTGACGGGGTATGACCAAAAAGTCTAATATCTCTAAATAAAACTTTGGGCTAAAAACTGACGGGGTGTGACCCAAAAGTCTGATATCTATTAATAAAACTTCAGGCTAAAAACTGACGGGGTATGACCCAAAAGTCTGATATCTCTATATAAAACTTTGGGCTAAAAACTGATGGGGTATGACCCAAAAGTCTGATATCTCTTAATAAAACTTCAGGCTAAAAACTGACGAGGTATGACCCAAAAGTCTGATCTCTCTAAATAAAACTTTGGGCTAAAAACTGATGGGGATGACCCAAAAGTCTGATCTCTAAAACTTCAGGCTAAAAACTGACGAGGTATGACCCAAAAGTCTGATATCTCTAAATAAAACTTTGGGCTAAAAACTGACGAGGTATGACCCAAAAGTCTGATCTCTCTAAATAAAACTTTGGGCTAAAAACTGATGGGGTATGACTCAAAAGTCTGATCTCTCTAAATAAAACTCCAGGCTAAAAACTGACATGGTATGACCCAAAAGTCTGATATCTTTTAATAAAACTTTGGGCTAAAAACTGATGGGGTGTGACCCAAAAGTCTGATATCTCTTAATAAAACTTCAGGCTAAAAACTGACGGGGTATGACCCAAAAGTCTGATATCTCTATATAAAACTTTGGGCTAAAAACTGATGGGGATGACCCAAAAGTCTGATCTCTAAAACTTCAGGCTAAAAACTGACGAGGTATGACCCAAAAGTCTGATATCTCTAAAAAAAACTTTGGGCTAAAAACTGACGAGGTATGACCCAAAAGTCTGATCTCTCTAAATAAAACTTTGGGCTAAAAACTGATGGGGATGACCCAAAAGTCTGATCTCTAAAACTTCAGGCTAAAAACTGACGAGGTATGACCCAAAAGTCTGATATCTCTAAATAAAACTTTGGGCTAAAAACTGACGAGGTATGACCCAAAAGTCTGATCTCTCTAAATAAAACTTTGGGCTAAAAACTGATGGGGTATGACTCAAAAGTCTGATCTCTCTAAATAAAACTTCAGGCTAAAAACTGACATGGTATGACCCAAAAGTCTGATATCTTTTAATAAAACTTTGGGCTAAAAACTGATGGGGTGTGACCCAAAAGTCTGATATCTCTATATAAAACTTTGGGCTAAAAACTGATGGGGTATGACCCAAAAGTCTGATATCTCTTAATAAAACTTCAGGCTAAAAACTGACAAGGTATGACCCAAAAGTCTGATCTCTCTAAATAAAACTTTGGGCTAAAAACTGATGGGATATGACTCAAAAGTCTGATCTCTCTAAATAAAACTTCAGGCTAAAAACTGACATGGTATGACCCAAAAGTCTGATATCTAAAACTTCAGACTAAAAACTGACGGGGTATAACCCAAAAGTCTGATCTCTAAAACTTCAGGCTAAAAACTGACGGGGTGTGACCCAAAAGTCTGATCTCTCTAAATAAAACTTCAGGCTAAAAACTGATGGGGTATGACCCAAAAGTCTGATATCTAAAACTTTGGGCTAAAAACTGACAGGGTTTGACCCAAAAGTCTGATCTCTAAAACTTTAGGCTAAAAACTGACAGGGTATGACCCAAAACTCTGATATCTAAAACTTCAGGCTAAAAACTGACGGGGTATGACCCAAAAGTCTGATATCTCTAAATAAAACTTTGGGCTAAAAACTGATGGGGTATGACTCAAAAGTCTGATCTCTCTAAATAAAACTTCAGGCTAAAAACTGACATGGTATGACCCAAAAGTCTGATATCTCTTAATAAAACTTTGGGCTAAAAACTGATAGATAATTTTTTGAATAATTCAAACAGTAAAGTAAAAATTATTTGCGGGGATTTCAACTTAGTGCAAGATTTTAATTTAGATACAAGTGGATATAAAAATTTAAACAATCTGAAAGCCAGAGATAAAGTTTTACAAATTAAAGAAACACATGGCTTAATAGACCCTTTTCGTACTCTCAACCCAAAGTTAAAACGTTACACCTGGCGCAGAAAAAACCCAGTTAAACAATCACGGCTAGATTTCTTTTTACTAAGCGAAAGCTTTCTACCGCAAGTTCATAGTGTTCTGACAGAACCTGGGTATAGATCGGATCATTCTATGCTTATTTTGAAATTTAAACTAAATGATTTTATCAAAGGCAGGGGATTATGGAAATTTAACTCTAGCTTATTAAATGACCCAGAGTATGTAAAAAAAATTAAAAAATGTATACTTAAAGTAAAACAACAATACGCGCTCCCTGTATATAATGTAGAAAATATTGATGATATTAAAAATGAAGAATTAATGTTTAGAATAACCGATCAACTTTTCTTAGAAACGCTTTTAATGGAAATAAGGGGTGAATCAATTTCATATGCGTCATATGCTAATAAACAAAGACTAGGGAAAGAAAAAGAACTATTTGAAAATATTAATATTTTAGAATCAAAATCCTCTTTAACGGATAATGAAACTGCAAGTTTAGAATTAAATAAAAATGAACTTGAATTAATAAGAAAAACAAAATTAAAAGGCAATATGGTAAGGTCAAAAATTCAATTTATTGAAGAAGGAGAGAAACCATCAAAGTACTTTTGTAACTTGGAAAATAAAAATTTCACTTCAAAAACTATAAATAAAATAATTACTAATGACAATAAAGAAATAACAGAACAGTTCAAGATTTTGAATGAAATTAAACAATTTTATGAAAAATTTTATACTGAAGTCCCAATCGAAGAACACAACTTAAAAGAATTACTTCATAATATTAACATTAATAAATTGGATTTTAATGAACAAAATAGTATTGAAGGTGAAATACAACATCATGAAGTTTTAAAGGTCTTGAAAAAAATGAAAAATAACAAAAGCCCTGGTTCAGACGGTTATACTGCGGAATTCTTTAAATTTTTTTGGAAGGACATCGGAAATTTTGTTGTCAGATCTGTAAATGAAGCTTATCATTCTGGGGAATTGTCTGTTACTCAAAAATTGGGAATTATTACTTGTCTTCCTAAGGGCGATAAATCAAGAGAATTTTTACAAAACTGGCGCCCTATCTCTTTACTAAATGTTACATACAAATTAGCTTCTGGATGTATAGCCGAACGATTCAAAACAATTTTAGATAAGCTTATATCAGATGACCAAACCGGGTTTCTAAAAGGAAGATATATAGGGGAAAATATTAGACTTATTTATGATATTATGGAACATACTGAACAAAAACACATACCAGGCATGCTATTTTTAATTGACTTTCAAAAAGCCTACGATACTGTGTCATGGAAATTTTTACATGGTGTATTAGATTTTTTTAATTTCGGCCCATCAATAAAACAATGGATTAAAGTTTTTTATACGAACATCAAATCATCAGTAGTACAGAATAACTTTTTATCAGCTCCATTTAAAATCAAGAGAGGAGTAAGACAGGGTGACCCCATATCTAGCTACTTATTTTTATTATGTGCTGAAATACTAGGGATTTAATAAGAGAAAATATAGAAATAAAAGGAATAAAAATAAATGATGTTGAACATAAAATATCACAGTTTGCTGATGATACTACTTTTATCCTTGACGGTTCAAAAAATTCGTATGACGAAGCAATAAAAACGCTTGATTTTTTTGCTAGTATTTCCGGTCTTTCTATAAATATTTCGAAATGTAAAACTATTTGGATCGGAAGCAGAAAGTATTGTGGCGAAACCTTTAACCATAGATTGAAAAATACAATTGACGATAAATTTACTCTATTAGGAGTACTTTTTAGTGTAGTTTTAGATGATATAGTTAAAATTAATTACAACAAAAAAATAAGTGAAATAAAAAATATTCTTAAAGCATGGGAAATGAGATCGTTAACACTCATTGGCAAAATTACAGTTACAAAGAGTTTGATTATATCTAAACTTAATTATCTTTTTATCACTTTACCAAACCCGACGGATAAAATTATTGTAGAGTTAAAAGCAATATTATTTAATTTTTTGTGGGGTGGAAAATGTGAGAGAATAGCCAGAGATACCATAATACGAAGTTACTGGAATGGGGGTTTAAAAATGATAGATCTGGACGCCTTTATAAATGCTTTAAAATTAACTTGGATAAGACGAATCTTAAAACGAAACTCGAAATTCATAAATATAATGAAATGTTATTATGATATTTATAAAATTGCTTTTGGGGGATCTGACTATCACAAGGACAACCACAGTTATAAAAACCGATTTTGGACAGATGTATTTCATGGTTTAAGTGAATTAAATAAAAAAGAAAAACCAAAAACATGGTCGGATATTTTCACAAGCTGTATTTGGAATAATCCGTTTTTTAAAATAGGAAACAAGTCATATCAATTTGATAGGTGGATTGTAAAAAAAGTATTTTTTGTTGCAGACCTACTAAAAACAAATTTAATATTCTATTCATATGAGGAATTTATAAGAATATATGATGTAAAAACCAACTTTCTGGAATATAATAGTGTTTTAAAATCTATCAAAGATGCTTTATCAGAGCTTAAAATACTTAAATCGCTAGATTTCCAACCAGCCCCATTTATACCATTTCAGTTAAAGACAATTTTAAAATCCCAAAAAGGTGCAAAAGATATGTATGTATCCTTAACTGACAATAGAAATACAATAAGTGAAAGCAAATGGGCGAATACATGCAACTTAGAATCAAATGAAATAAGAAATATTTATTACCTCCCTTTTTACATAACACGTAATACATCTCTCCAATGGTTTCAATATAGAATTAACAAAAAAATATTGGGAGTTAATTCATTTTTGAAGAAAATCGGTATACAAACAAATGATAAATGCTCTTTTTGTAAGAGAGAACCCGAAACTATTTTTCATCTTTTTTGTGAGTGTAGACTAGTAGTCGATCTATGGAATTGTCTCGAAGATTTCGTCAATATCAATATAAGTGAACCGTTTGAAATGGACCCAAAAATTGCTTTATTTGGAATTCCGAACATTATTCAAAAATATAAACCGTTAAATTTCATAATATTAATAACTAGATTTTACATTTATCAGGCAAAATTGAATAACAAGAAACTGAATTTTTGTAGTCTCAAAGCCTATATAAGATACAATTTGCTTTTAGAAAAAGACATAATGTTAAAAATCAAAAACATGAACTTTTTAGGAAATACTGGCTGAAATTTACGGAAAAGTTTTCTTCATAATTGATAACTTCCTGTCTTATACTTAGTATGTCTTTATTAGTATATACACAACCTTTAGTGTAGTATTTAAGTAATTGTAATTATGTAATTAAAGTACATGTATTAGTTACTAGATAAAGTTTGGTGATTGTAATTGTATTTGTATGTATTTATGTCACAAAATAAAAACATTATAAAAAAAAAAAAAAAACTGATGGGGTGTGACCCAAAAGTCTGATATCTCTTAATAAAACTTCAGGTTAAAAACTGACGGGGTATGACCCAAAAGTCTGATATCTCTATATAAAACTTTGGGCTAAAAACTGATGGGGTATGACCCAAAAGTCTGATATCTCTTAATAAAACTTCAGGCTAAAAACTGACGAGGTATGACCCAAAAGTCTGATCTCTCTAAATAAAACTTTGGGCTAAAAACTGATGGGGATGACCCAAAAGTCTGATCTCTAAAACTTCAGGCTAAAAACTGACGAGGTATGACCCAAAAGTCTGATATCTCTAAATAAAACTTTGGGCTAAAAACTGACGAGGTATGACCCAAAAGTCTGATCTCTCTAAATAAAACTTTGGGCTAAAAACTGATGGGCTATGACTCAAAAGTCTGATCTCTCTAAATAAAACTTCAGGCTAAAAACTGACGGGGTATGACCCAAAAGTCTGATCTCTCTAAATAAAACTTTGGGCTAAAAATTGAAGGGTATCACCCAAAAGTCTGATCTCTCTAAATAAAACTTTGGGCTAAAAACTGATGGGGATGACCCAAAAGTCTAATCTCTCTAAATAAAACTTTGGGCTGAAAACTGATGGGGATGACCCAAAAGTCTGATCTCTCTTAATAAAACTTTGGGCTAAAAATTGAAGGGTATCACCCAAAAGTCTGATCTTTCTAAATAAAACTTCAGGCTAATAACTGACGGGGTATGACCCAAAAGTCTGATATCTAAAACTTCAGGCTAAAAACTGACGGGGTGTGACCCAAAAGTCTGATCTCTCTAAATAAAACTTTGGGCTAAAAACTGATGGGGTATGACCCAAAAGTCTGATCTCTCTAAATAAAACTTCAGGCTAAAAACTGACGGGGTATGACCCAAAAGTCTGATATCTAAAACTTCAGGCTAAAAACTGACGGGTGTGACCCAAAAGTCTGATCTCTCTAAATAAAACTTCAGGCTAAAAACTGACGAGGTATGACCCAAAAGTCTGATATCTAAAACTTTAGGCTAAAAACTGACGGGGTATGACCCAAAAGTCTGATCTCTAAAACTTCAGGCTAAAAACTGACAGGGTATGACCCAAAAGTCTGATATATAAAACTTCAGGCTAAAAACTGACGGAGTATGACCCAAAAGTCTGATATCTCTAAATAGAACTTTAGGCTAAAAACTGATGGGGTGTGACCCAAAAGTCTGATATCTCTTAATAAAACTTCAGGCTAAAAACTGACGGGGTATGACCCAAAAGTCTGATATCTCTAAATAAAACTTTGGGCTAAAAACTGACAGGGTATGACCCAAAAGTCTGATATCTAAAACTTCAGGCTAAAAACTGACGGGGTGTGACCCAAAAGTCTGATGTCTTTAAATAAAACTTTGGGCTAAAAACTGATGGGGTATGACCCAAAAGTCTGATCTCTCTAAATAAAACTTCAGGCTAAAAACTGACGGAGTATGACCTAAAAGTCTGATATCTCTAAATAAAACTTTAGGCTAAAAACTGATGGGGTGTGACCCAAAAGTCTGATATCTCTTAATAAAACTTCAGGCTAAAAACTGACGGGGTATGACCCAAAAGTCTGATATCTCTAAATAAAACTTTGGGCTAAAAACTGACAGGGTATGACCCAAAAGTCTGATATCTAAAACTTCAGGCTAAAAACTGACGGGGTGTGACCCAAAAGTCTGATGTCTTTAAATAAAACTTTGGGCTAAAAACTGATGGGGTATGACCCAAAAGTCTGATCTCTCTAAATAAAACTTCAGGCTAAAAACTGACGGGGTATGACCCAAATGTCTGATATCTAAAACTTCAGGCTAAAAACTGACGGGTGTGACCCAAAAGTCTGATCTCTCTAAATAAAACTTCAGGCTAAAAACTGACGGGGTATGACCCAAAAGTCTGATATCTAAAACTTCAGGCTAAAAACTGACGGGGTATGACCCAAAAGTCTGATATATAAAACTTCAGGCTAAAAACTGATGGGGATGACCCAAAAGTCTGATCTCTCTAAATAAAACTTCAGGCTAAAAACTGACGAGGTATGACCCAAAAGTCTGATATCTAAAACTTCAGGCTCAAAACTGACGGGGTATGACCCAAAAGTCTGATCTCTAAAACTTCAGGCTAAAAACTGACAGGGTATGACCCAAAAGTCTGATATATAAAATTTCAGGCTAAAAACTGACGGGGTTAGCCCAAAAGTCTGATATCTATAAATAAAACTTTGGGCTAAAAACTGATGGGGTGTGACCCAAAAGTCTGATATCTCTTAATAAAACTTCAGGCTAAAAACTGACGGGGTATGACCCAAAAGTCTGATATCTCTTAATAAAACTTTGGGCTAAAAACTGATTGGGTGTGACCCAAAAGTCTGATCTCTCTAAATAAAACTTCAGGCTTAAAACTGACGGGGTATGACCCAAAAGTCTGATATCTCTATATAAAACTTTGGGCTAAAAACTGATGGGGTATGACCCAAAAGTCTGATATCTCTTAATAAAACTTCAGGCTAAAAACTGACGAGGTGTGACCCAAAAGTCTGATCTCTCTAAATAAAACTTTGGGCTAAAAACTGATGGGGATGACCCAAAAGTCTAATCTCTCTAAATAAAACTTTGGGCTGAAAACTGATGGGGATGACCCAAAAGTCTGATCTCTCTTAATAAAACTTTGGGCTAAAAATTGAAGGGTATCACCCAAAAGTCTGATCTCTCTAAATAAAACTTTGGGCTAAAAACTGATGGGGATGACCCAAAAGTCTAATCTCTCTAAATAAAACTTTGGGCTAAAAACTGATGGGGATGACCCAAAAGTCTGATCTCTCTTAATAAAACTTTGGGCTAAAAATTGAAGGGTATCACCCAAAAGTCTGATCTCTCTAAATAAAACTTTGGGCTAAAAACTGATGGGGATGACCCAAAAGTCTAATCTCTCTAAATAAAACTTTGGGCTAAAAACTGATGGGGATGACCCAAAAGTCTGATCTCTCTTAATAAAACTTTGGGCTAAAAATTGAAGGGTATCACCCAAAAGTCTGATCTCTCTAAATAAAACTTTGGGCTAAAAACTGATGGGGATGACCCAAAAGTCTAATCTCTCTAAAAAACTTTGGGCTAAAAACTAATGGGGTATGACCCAAAAGTCTGATCTCTCTTAATAAAACTTTGGGCTAAAAATTGAAGGGTATCACCCAAAAGTCTGATCTCTCTAAATAAAATTTTGGACTAAAAACTGATGGAGTATAACCCAAAAGTCTGATCCCTCTTAATAAAACCTCAGACTAAAAACAGATGGTATGACCCAAAAGTCTGATCACTCTTGATAAAACTTTGGGCTAAAAACTGAGGGGGTATGACCCAAAGTCTGATCTCTCTTGATAAAACTTTTCACTGAACCCCCAATTCTCTCATATCCCTTAATCTTTCCTGAGGGATCTGTTCTGTTATGTTGTCTGGAAAGGTATAGTGACAGAGCTGATAGGCGAGTTGACAGAGCTGATAGGCGAGGTGACAGAGCTGATAGGTGAGGTGATAAAGTTGATAGGCGAGATGACATAGCTAATAGGCAAGGTGCCAGAGCTGATAGGCAAGTTGACAGAGCTGATAGGCGAGGTGACAGAGCTGATAGGCGAGGTGACAGAGCTGAAAGGCAAGGTGACAGAGCTGATAGGCGAGTTGACAGAGCTGATAGGCGAGGTGCCAGAGCTGATAGGTGAGGTGCCAGAGCTGAAAGGCAAGGTGACAGAGCTGATAGGCGAGTTGACAGAGCTGATAGGCGAGGTGCCAGAGCTGATAGGTGAGGTGCCAGAGCTGATAGGCGAGGTGCCAGAGCTGATAGGTGAGGTGCCAGAGTTGTAGGCAAGTTGACAGAACTGATGGGCAAGGTGCCAGAGCTGATGGGCAAGTTGACAGAGCTGATAGGCGAGGTGACAGAGATGATAGGCAAGGTGACAGAGCTGATAGGCAAGGTGACAGAGCTGATAGGCGAGTTGACAGAGCTGATAGGCGAGGTGATAGAGCTGATAGGTGAGGTGACAGAGCTGATAGGCGAGGTGACAGAGATGATAGGCAAGGTGACAGAGCTGATAGGCGGGTGCCAGAGCTATAGGCGAGTTGACAGAGCTGATAGGCAAGGTGACAGAGCTGATAGGCGAGTTGACAGAGCTGATAGGCGAGGTGACAGAGCTGATAGGCAAGGTGACAGAGCTAATATGCGAGGTGCCAGAGCTGATAGGCGAGTTGACAAAGGTGATAGGCGAGGTGACAGAGCTGATAGGCGATTTGACAGAGCTGATAGGCAAGTTGACAGAGCTGACAAGCGAGGTGCCAGAGCTGATAGGCGAGTTAACAGAACTGATAGGCGAGATGACAGAGCTTATAAGCGAGGTGAGAGCTGATAGGCAAGGTGACAGAGCTGATAAGCGAGGTGACAGAGATGATAGGCAAGGTGACAGAACTGATAGGCGAGTTGACAGAGCTGATAGGCGAGGTGCCAGAGCTGATAGGTGAGGTGCCAGAGCTGGTAGGCGAGTTTACAGAACTGATAGGCAAGGTGCCAGAGCTGATAGGCAAGTTGCCAGAGCTGATAGGCGAGTTGACAGAGCTAATAGGCGAGGTGCCAGAGCTGATAGGCGAGTTGCCAGAGCTGATAGGCGGGGTGCTAGAGCTGATAGGCAGGGTGCCAGAGCTGATAGGCGGGGTGCCAGAGCAGATAGGCGAGTTGACATAGTTGATAGGCGAGGTGACAGAGCTGATAGGCCAGTTGACAGAGCTGATAGGCAAGTTAACAGAGCTGATAGGCGAGTTGACAGAGCTGATAGGCAAGTTGACAGAGTTGATAGGTGAGGTGATAAAGCTGATAGGCGAGTTGACAGAGTTGTTAGGCGAGGTGACAGAGCTGATAGGCGAGTTGACAGAACTGATAGGCGAGGTGACAGAGCTGATAGGCGAGGTGACAGAGCTGATAGGCGAGTTGACAGAGCTGATAGGCGAGTTGACAGAGCTGATAGGCGAGGTGATAGAGCTGATAGGCGAGTCGACAGATTTGATAGGCGAGGTGACAGAGCTGATAGGTAAGTTGACAGAGCTGAAAGGCGAGGTGCCAGAGCTGATAGGTGAGGTGACAGAGCTGATAGGTGAGGTGAAAGAGTTGATAGGGGAGGTGACAGAGCTGATAGGCGAGGTGACAGAGCTGATAGGCGAGGTCACTATACCTCTAGACAACACTATAGAAAAACTGGTTCTGAGAGAAAGGTAAATTAATAGATTTAGTACATCACATGTCTTTGTTTTCCAATCTGAACAAGAATAATTTTCAAATTAACTATTTATTTTATTCAACACCGTAAATTACCAACTGCAATAAACAATCAAATAAAAAAAAAAAAAAAAACAACAACAACAACTAGAAATCTAACATCAGTCAGAAAGGGCCCTGCTGGCAGTCTTACATAAATTTTATTTATTTATTTATTTATTTTTTATTTTATTTTATTTTTTTTTTTTTTTGTTTGGTTTTTTTAAAAGGAAATGAAAAAATTTAAGACTTGTAAGTATGCTAATATTTTTATTTAGACCTACAATTCTGTTCATGTTGCAATGCTAGAAGGTTTATGCAAAATAAACAACAAAGTCCAATATCTGCTAAAATTGGGAAAAATTCACCAACCAAGTTAAAAAGCCACATGCACATTTTTAATGGTTATATTACAAAAGTGCAAGAGTGTTAGAGAAGTTGATTACACAAAACATGAGCCTTATAGTAAAAGCTGTTGTATTATACTGTGAAAAATAACAAAGTCCAATATCTGGTTACTATGAGAAAAATTCACCAATTAAGTTCAAAAAGTCACATGCACATCTTTTCAATGTGTATACAACAAATGTACCAAGATTCAGAAAGATCAATGGAATACTGTAGAAGGAGTTGATGCCACAACTGCTGACAGACAGACAGACAAGGTGATTGCCAGCCCTAAAAATAAAATTTGCACAAAATATTGTTGACTTAATTGATCTCCATAGATTGTCATAAATTTTCCTGGCTTTAAGAAACTAATATAAAATGTTTACTGAGTATTTTGTGGCTAACTTCACATAATTATATTTTCATTTGCCTTTTGAAATTCCCAAAGCTGCAAGCTTGAGAGCCGTTGCCTTCATTATTGACAATGAAAGCCAAATATTTTGTCACTCTGTGTATGAATACATATAAAATGCAATATACAATCCGGAACTACATTACCATAGGTAAACAAACATGGCTATCAAGTTACTTTTGTTTATATGCAAGACAAGCTTGAAACAAGAGTTCCGCATGGCAGAGCATGATACACCCGTCAAATCTGCAAGTCATTTATGTGGATATTTTGTTTATTATGAACTGTAAAGGGACTTATACAGTTCATATGAGCTGTTCATAATCAATAAGTCAATTCAATTATTCATCACAATGATACAAAATGCAGTGCACAAGTGAACAAGTACAATAAAAAACAATAGTAATTATTGAGATTTTGGTATTATTTTCAGTAACAAAATAGACTTACCACCAGCCACACCATTTATATAATTTTACCATCATGTTC
The DNA here is from genome assembly GCA_029721355.1 of Tegillarca granosa. NCBI lineage: Eukaryota > Metazoa > Mollusca > Bivalvia > Arcoida > Arcidae > Tegillarca > Tegillarca granosa. The sequence continues at coordinate 117,175 of JARBDR010000242.1, read as the reverse complement.
TTGTAACCTTCATCACAAAATTGAGGTAATCTCTAGTATACTGGGTTGTTTCAAAGACAGCAAGTTCTTCAGCCTACAACTCTATGTGTATCTGCTCCCTGGTAGAATAAATTAAGGAAGCTATGGTTACGGTTCCTGAACTGCACTTCGGATCATCGTGGTAAGTAAGCATACCAAGTTTCAAGTCATTCTGACCATAGATGTCAGAGTTATGGGCCAGACAAACCCGCCGCGTACTCTGGCAGCACACAAAGGGGAATAACTCAAAAATTAAGGAAGCTAGAGTTACGGTTCCTGTGCACTGCACTTGGCATCATCATGGTAAGTAAGCATACCAAATTTCAAGTAATTCTGACCATAGATGTCAAAGTTATGATCCGGACAAACATGCTAACAGCATTCAAAGGGGAATAACTCAAAAATTAAGGAAGCTAGAGTTACGGTTCCTGAGCACTGCACTTCGCATCATCGTGGTAAGTAAGCATACCAAGTTTCAAGTCATTCTGACCATAGATGTCAGAGTTATGGGCCGGACAAACCCGCCGCCAGTACGCCCACCCGCCAAGGGTGATCCCATAATACGCCCCGTCTTTGACGGGTGTATAAAAAGCATTTAAGAATTTTACAAAGTAAAATCAAAGAAATTAATCAAATAAAATTTTGATAACATATACAGGCACCTGGCTAATATTGACATTGTGAGAGACAAAAAAACAAATGGTGTTTTTTAAGGCCTGTTGAAAGAACAACAGATCTGTCAAAACCATAAAACCACAAAAAATTCTTGAACAATCAGATCTTAAAAAAATTCTTCCTACCTTGACAAAGTTGCTATATCCCCTATTATTTTGAGACAATGTACAACTTGTCAATTAATTTTGTGTCTCACGAGATGTAAATTTCAATTGGAATTAGATTCACGCATGTATGCCACATTCAGTGAAAATTGTCCATTTCACATGCTGTGTTTGTTGATCAGAATAACTGAAAAATCAGCTACAGGCTTTTAATCAGTTTACTAGGGATACAATAGGAACTCCTCAAAAGTATAATACACATGTACATGGTTTAAGTACTACACAACTCCCTGCTAACCTTAAAACGATAATTTTCTAAACTTTAAATATGTTTACACTGCACCAGGCGTAAAGAATAAGTATACTTCTCACTGCTTTGCTGTCTACATTTGAATGATACCGAGTATGAAGCTAGGCACATAATGTTAGAGTGAATCTCAACCTAACAATGTCGACATTCCAGAAATAATCTATCAGTAAATCCCTGTCTACTCACATATCCCAGATTCGAAACACGCATGCTTGGCCTTTGAAAATCATCCCTCTGCTACAGTTCCCCCTCTCCTGTTTTGGATTCACAAATTTCACTTCCAACATATAGCCAGCAATCTTTTACTCCAAACTTCTTTGTAAATTGAAATGGGGCCACACAGGTACACCTGATTTTTGACCGAAATATAGTCCACAAATAACAACAAATTTACCTTTGATATTCGATTTTTTATATATATTATTTTATATCCAATATTCTCAAAAATTCATGATGTTAATGATAAATCGAGAAAATATCATTAAAATACCTGATAACACTATAATTATTCAAACCAAAACTCACCATTGTTACCCCACATTACAAATATTGTGGATTAATAATGTGGCGTTCTCTGTTTTAAATTCAGCTGTTGCATCTAAAGACTCCCCCGATGTGCATGTGTTATAGATGGGAATTTTTTATTCTTAAAATTAATAATTTCTTTAAAATATTTAACGAAAATAAAACAATTGAACTGTTTTAAAATGGTGTTCATTGTCAGTATGAAGGCAACAACTTTGCAAGCAAATTTATCATAAAGCGCTAACACATATTATTCCGTTTGCTTGCAGAGTTGTTGCCTTCATACTGACAATGAACTCCATTTTAAAACAGTTCAATTGTTAAATAACTCATCAATGTGAACAAGTAATTTTTATTTCTTACCTTAAATTTATAAATAGGACTTTGAAGGAGACCATTTTGTATTAAACCACAATAATAAACAGTACCACTGGAACAAAGGGAATATAACTTAGTTTAGTTTGGTGGATCAGACTTTACTTAGATGTCAGGGAACTATACCTACTATAGTCTCACTGATATGTATTGTCAAGGGCAGATGATTTCTACACAAAATAGTATTGACATGTAGTTGTCCAATGATTGTTTAACAGATTAACATGTTATGTACTAAAATATATATCTAAATAAAACTCTCAATCTTAGACATCTCATGTAAAGAACATATAAGGACAATCCCCTCATATACATGAATGTACTGTTTACATGGACAGGAACATGGATGTATATGTTTATACAGATAATAATTATATTATACTTACATGCATAAGTCATGTTGTAATAACGTGGACGTTGGGAAGATCCCTTCTTTTTACTAGTGGCAGACATTTTATCTTCATTTTTAATTAAAAGTATGATGATTTCAAAATCATTACACTAAATGCATCAAACACTCTGTAAAAGAAAATGTGAATTAGTTGATGAGACTCACAATAATTATGAGACCTTGTTAAGCTTTTACGTCAGGTCACCAACTTAACAATCGATCTAAACATCAAGGCAATAGAAATCTACATGTCTAAAACACTACATGTACCTAGATTACCTACCAAACTGACTGCTTCAGTGGCTCAAGAGGTAAACTGTCTGCATCCAATACAAGAGGTTGTGGATTTGATCATGGCTTAGTCAGACTTAAATATTTGGGAAACTTTTTCCTTGCTAAGCACTCAGCTGCATTAAAAGAATGCCGATTCACCAAGGTGTCAGAATAATGTTATTTAGGGAGTTGCGTGCTTGACTGTGGTGTACTGAATCACTGAGCTACAGATAGCAACTGGCTAACCAGGTGTCAGAATAATGTGATTTAGGGAGTTGTGAGCTTGACTGTGGTGTACTGACTCACTGAGCTACAGATATCAACTGGCTAACCAGATGTCAGAATAATGAGATTTAGGGAAGTAGGTGTTTGACTGTAGTGTACTGACTCACTGAGCTACAGATAGCAACTGGCTAAACAGGTGTCAGAATAATGTAATTTAGGGAAGGAGGTGTTTGACTGTGGTGTACTGACTCACTGAGCTTCAGATATCAACTAACTAACCAGGTGTGTGAATAATGTAATTTAGGGAGATGTGAGCTTGACTGTGGTGTACTGACTCACTGAGCTACAAATATCAACTGGCTAACCAGGTGTCAGAATAATGTAATTTAGGGAAGGAGGTGTTTCACTGTGGTGTACTGACTCACTGAGCTTCAGATATCAACTAGATAACAGGTGTGTGAATAATGTAATTTAGGGAGATGTGAGCTTCACTGTGGTATACTGACTCACTGAGCTACAAATATCAACTGGCTAACCAGGTGTCAGAATAATGTAATTTAGGGAGTTGGGTGCTTGACTGTGGTGTACTGACTCATTGAGCTACAGATATCAACTGGCTAACCAGGTGTCAGATAAATGTAATTTAGGGAGTTGTGAGCTTGACTGTGGTGTACTGACTCACTGAGCTAAAGATAGCAACTGGCTAACCAGGTGTCAGAATAATGTGTTTTAGGGAGTTGTGAGCTTGACTGTGGTGTACTGACTCACTGAGCTACAGATATCAACTGGCTAACCAGGTGTCAGAATAATGTAATTTAGGGAGTTGGGTCCTTGACTGTGGTGTACCGACTCATTGAGCTACAGATATCAACTGGCTAACCAGGTGTCAGATTAATGTAATTAGGGAGTTGTGAGCTTAACTGTGGTGTACTGACTCACTGAGCTACAGATAGCAACTGGCTAACCAGGTGTCAGAATAATGTAATTAAGGGAGTTGTGAGCTTGACTGTGGTGTACTGACTCACTGAGCTACAGATATCAACTGGCTAACCAGGTGTCAGAATAATGTAATTTAGGGAGTGCTTGACTGTGGTGTACTGACTCACTGAGCTACAGATATCAACTGGCTAACCAGGTGTCAGAATAATATAATTTAGGGAGTTGCGTGCTTGACTGTGGTGTACTGACTCACTGAGCTACAGATATCAACTGGCTAACCAGGTGTCAGAATAATGTGATTTAGGGAGTTGTGAGCTTGACTGTGGTGGACTGACTGACTGAGAGGTGTCAGAAAATGTTATTTAGGTAGTTGCGTGCTTGACTGTGGTGTACTGACTCATTGAGCTACAGATATCAACTGGCTAACCAGGTGTCAGAATAATGTTATTTAGGGAGTTACGTGCTTGACTGTGGTGTACTGACTCACTGAGCTACAGATATCAACTGGCTATCCAGGTGTCAGAATAATGTAATTTAGGGAGTTGCGTGCTTGACTGTGGTGTACTGACTCACTGAGCTACAGATATCAACTGGCTAACCAGGTGTCAGAATAATGTAATTTAGGGAGTTGCGTGCTTGACTGTGGTGTACTGACTCACTGAGCTACAGATATCAACCAGCTAACCAGATGTCAGAATAATGTGATTTAGGGAAGAAGGTGTTTGACTGTAGTGTACTGACTCAATGACCTACAAATATCAACTGGCTAAACAGGTGTCAGAATAATGTAATTTAGGGAGTTGGGTTCTTGACTGTGGTGTACTGACTCAATGAGCTACAGATATCAACTGGCTAACCAGGTGTCAGAATAATGTGATTTAGGGAAGTAGGTGCTTGGCTGTGGTGTACTGAATCACTGACCTACAGATTTCAACTAGATAACTAGGTGTCAGAATAATGTAATTTAGGGAGTTGTGTGCTTGACTCTGGTGTACTGACTCACTGAGCTACAGATTTCAACTAGATAACCAGGTGTCAGAATAATGTAATTTAGGGCGTTGGGTGCTTCTCTGTGGTGTACTGACTCACTGAGCTACAGATATCAACTGGCTAACCAGATGTCAGAATAATGTGATTTAGGGAAGTAGGTGTTTGACTGTAGTGTACTGACTCATTGAGCTACAAATATCAACTGGCTAACCAGGTGTCAGAATAATATAAATTAGGGAGTTGTGTGCTTGACTCTGGTGTACTGACTCACTGAGCTACAGATATCAACTGGCTAACCAGGTGTCAGAATAATGTAATTTAGGGAGCTGCGTGCTTGACTGTAGTGTACTGACTCAGTGAGCTACAGATATCAACTGGTTAACCAGATGTCAGAATAATGTAATTTAGGGAGTTGTGTGCTTGACTGTGGTGTACTGAATCACTGAGCTACAGATATCAACTGACTAACCAGATGTCAGAATAATGTGATTTAGGGAAGTAGGTGCTTGGCTGTGGTGTACTGACTCACTGAGCTACAGAAAGCAACTGGCTAACCAGGTGTCAGAATAATGTAATTTTGGAAGTTGGGTGCTTGACTGTGGTGTACTGACTTACAGTTAACTACTGACCTACAGATATCAACTGGTTAACCAGGCGTCAGATTAATGTAATTTAGGGAGTTGCATGCCTTACTGTGGTGTAATGACTGACTGAGCTACAGATATCAACTGGCTCACCAGGTGTCAGATTAATGTGAATTAGGAAATTGCATGCTGGACTGTGGTGTACTGACTGACTGAGCTTGAGATATCAACTGGCTAACCAGATGTCAGAATAATGTGATTTAGGGAGATGTGAGCTTGACTGTGGTGTACTGACTCACTGAGCTACAGATATCAACTGGCTAACCAGATGTCAGAATAATGTAATTTAGGGAGTTGCGTGCTTGACTGTGGTGTACTGACTCACTGAGCTACAGATATCAACTGGCTAACCAGGTGTCAGAATAATGTAATTTAGGGAGTTGCATGCTTGACAGTGGTGTACTGACTCACTGAGCTACAGATATCAACTAGCTAACCAGATGTCAGAATAATGTGATTTAGGGAAGTAGGTGTTTGACTGTAGTGTACTGACTCAATGACCTACAAATATCAACTGGCTAAACAGGTGTCAGAATAATGTAATTTAGGGAGTTGGGTTCTTGACTGTGGTGTACTGACTCAATGAGCTACAGATATCAACTGGCTAACCAGATGTCAGAATAATGTGATTTAGGGAAGTAGGTGCTTGGCTGTGGTGTACTGAATCACTGAGCTACAGATTTCAACTAGATAACCAGGTGTCAGAATAATGTAATTAAGGGAGTTGTGTGCTTGACTCTGGTGTACTGACTCACTGAGCTACAGATTTCAACTAGATAACCAGGTGTCAGAATAATGTAATTTAGGGAGTTGGGTGCTTCTCTGTGGTGTACTGACTCACTGAGCTACAGATATCAACTGGCTAACCAGATGTCAGAATAATGTTATTTAGGGAGTTGCCTGTTTGACTGTGGTGTACTGACTCACTGAGCTACAGATATCAACTGGCTAACCAGATGTCAGAATAATGTGATTTAGGGGAGTAGGTGTTTGACTGTACTGTACTGACTGAATGAGCTACAGATATCAACTGGCTATCCAGGTGTCAGAATAATGTTATTTGAGGAGTTGCCTGTTTGACTGTGGTGTACTGACTCAATGAGCTACAGATATCAACTGGCTAACCAGATGTCAGAATAATGTGATTTAGGGAAGTAGGTGTTTGACTGTAGTGTACTGACTCAATGAGCTACAAATATCAACTGGCTAACCAGGTGTCAGAATAATATAAATTAGGGAGTTGTGTGCTTGACTCTGGTGTACTGACTCACTGAGCTACAGATATCAACTGGCTATCCAGGTGTCAGAATAATGTAATTTAGGGAGCTGCTTGCTTGACTGTAGTGTACTGACTCAGTGAGCTACAGATATCAACTGGTTAACCAGGTTCAGAATAATGTAATTTAGGGAGTTGTGTGCTTGACTGTGGTGTACTGAATCACTGAGCTAAAGATATCAACTGGCTAACCAGGTGTCAGAATAATGTAATTTTGGAAGTTGGGTGCTTGACTGTGGTGTACTGACTTACAGTTACTGAGCTACAGATATCAACTGGCTAACCAGGCGTCAGATTAATGTAATTTAGGGAGTTGCATGCCTTACTGTGGTGTAATGACTGACTGAGCTACAGATATCAACTGGCTCACCAGGTGTCAGATTAATGTGAATTAGGAAATTGCATGCTGGACTGTGGTGTACTGACTGACTGAGCTTGAGATATCAACTGGCTAACCAGATGTCAGAATAATGTGATTTAGGGAGATGTGAGCTTGACTGTGGTGTACTGACTCACTGAGCTACAGATATCAACTGGCTAACCAGATGTCAGAATAATGTGATTTAGGGAGATGTGAGCTTGACTGTGGTGTACTGACTCACTGAGCTACAGATATCAACTGGCTAACCAGGTGTCAGAATAATGTCATTTAGGGAGTTGCGTGCTTGACTGTGGTGTACTGACTCACTGAGCTACAGATATCAACTGGCTATCCAGGTGTCAGAATAATGTTATTTGAGGAGTTGCCTGTTTGACTGTGGTGTACTGACTCAATGAGCTACAGATATCAACTGGCTAACCAGATGTCAGAATAATGTGATTTAGGGAAGTAGGTGTTTGACTGTAGTGTACTGACTCAATGAGCTACAAATATCAACTGGCTAACCAGGTGTCAGAATAATATAAATTAGGGAGTTGTGTGCTTGACTCTGGTGTACTGACTCACTGAGCTACAGATATCAACTGGCTATCCAGGTGTCAGAATAATGTAATTTAGGGAGCTGCTTGCTTGACTGTAGTGTACTGACTCAGTGAGCTACAGATATCAACTGGTTAACCAGGTGTCAGAATAATGTAATTTAGGGAGTTGTGTGCTTGACTGTGGTGTACTGAATCACTGAGCTAAAGATATCAACTGGCTAACCAGGTGTCAGAATAATGTAATTTTGGAAGTTGGGTGCTTGACTGTGGTGTACTGACTTACAGTTACTGAGCTACAGATATCAACTGGCTAACCAGGCGTCAGATTAATGTAATTTAGGGAGTTGCATGCCTTACTGTGGTGTAATGACTGACTGAGCTACAGATATCAACTGGCTCACCAGGTGTCAGATTAATGTGAATTAGGAAATTGCATGCTGGACTGTGGTGTACTGACTGACTGAGCTTGAGATATCAACTGGCTAACCAGATGTCAGAAGAATGTGATTTAGGGAGATGTGAGCTTGACTGTGGTGTACTGACTCACTGAGCTATAGATATCAACTGGCTAACCAGATGTCAGAATAATGTGATTTAGGGAGATGTGAGCTTGACTGTGGTGTACTGACTCACTGAGCTACAGATTTCAACTAGATAACCAGGTGTCAGAATAATGTAATTTAGGGAGTTGCGTGCTTGACTGTGGTGTACTGACTCACTGAGCTACAGATATCAACTGGCTATCCAGGTGTCAGAATAATGTAATTTAAGGAGTTGCGTGCTTGACTGTGGTGTACTGATTCACTGAGCTACAGATATCAACTGGCTAACCAGATGTCAGAATAATGTTATTTAGGGAGTTGCCTGTTTGACTGTGGTGTACTGACTCACTGAGCTACAGATATCAACTGGGTAACCAGATGTCAGAATAATGTGATTTAGGGGAGTAGGTGTTTGACTGTACTGTACTGACTGAATGAGCTACAGATATCAACTGGCTATCCAGGTGTCAGAATAATGTTATTTGAGGAGTTGCCTGTTTGACTGTGGTGTACTGACTCAATGAGCTACAGATATCAACTGGCTAACCAGATGTCAGAATAATGTGATTTAGGGAAGTAGGTGTTTGACTGTAGTGTACTGACTCAATGAGCTACAAATATCAACTGGCTAACCAGGTGTCAGAATAATATAAATTAGGGAGTTGTGTGCTTGACTCTGGTGTACTGACTCACTGAGCTACAGATATCAACTGGCTATCCAGGTGTCAGAATAATGTAATTTAGGGAGCTGCTTGCTTGACTGTAGTGTACTGACTCAGTGAGCTACAGATATCAACTGGTTAACCAGGTGTCAGAATAATGTAATTTAGGGAGTTGTGTGCTTGACTGTGGTGTACTGAATCACTGAGCTAAAGATATCAACTGGCTAACCAGGTGTCAGAATAATGTAATTTTGGAAGTTGGGTGCTTGACTGTGGTGTACTGACTTACAGTTACTGAGCTACAGATATCAACTGGCTAACCAGGCGTCAGATTAATGTAATTTAGGGAGTTGCATGCCTTACTGTGGTGTAATGACTGATTGAGCTACAGATATCAACTGGCTCACCAGGTGTCAGATTAATGTGAATTAGGAAATTGCATGCTGGACTGTGGTGTACTGACTGACTGAGCTTGAGATATCAACTGGCTAACCAGATGTCAGAAGAATGTGATTTAGGGAGATGTGAGCTTGACTGTGGTGTACTGACTCACTGAGCTATAGATATCAACTGGCTAACCAGATGTCAGAATAATGTGATTTAGGGAGATGTGAGCTTGACTGTGGTGTACTGACTCACTGAGCTACAGATTTCAACTAGATAACCAGGTGTCAGAATAATGTAATTTAGGGAGTTGCGTGCTTGACTGTGGTGTACTGACTCACTGAGCTACAGATATCAACTGGCTATCCAGGTGTCAGAATAATGTAATTTAAGGAGTTGCGTGCTTGACTGTGGTGTACTGATTCACTGAGCTACAGATATCAACTGGCTAACCAGATGTCAGAATAATGTTATTTAGGGAGTTGCCTGTTTGACTGTGGTGTACTGACTCACTGAGCTACAGATATCAACTGGGTAACCAGATGTCAGAATAATGTGATTTAGGGGAGTAGGTGTTTGACTGTACTGTACTGACTGAATGAGCTACAGATATCAACTGGCTATCCAGGTGTCAGAATAATGTTATTTGAGGAGTTGCCTGTTTGACTGTGGTGTACTGACTCAATGAGCTACAGATATCAACTGGCTAACCAGATGTCAGAATAATGTGATTTAGGGAAGTAGGTGTTTGACTGTAGTGTACTGACTCAATGAGCTACAAATATCAACTGGCTAACCAGGTGTCAGAATAATATAAATTAGGGAGTTGTGTGCTTGACTCTGGTGTACTGACTCACTGAGCTACAGATATCAACTGGCTATCCAGGTGTCAGAATAATGTAATTTAGGGAGCTGCTTGCTTGACTGTAGTGTACTGACTCAGTGAGCTACAGATATCAACTGGTTAACCAGGTGTCAGAATAATGTAATTTAGGGAGTTGTGTGCTTGACTGTGGTGTACTGAATCACTGAGCTAAAGATATCAACTGGCTAACCAGGTGTCAGAATAATGTAATTTTGGAAGTTGGGTGCTTGACTGTGGTGTACTGACTTACAGTTACTGAGCTACAGATATCAACTGGCTAACCAGGCGTCAGATTAATGTAATTTAGGGAGTTGCATGCCTTACTGTGGTGTAATGACTGACTGAGCTACAGATATCAACTGGCTCACCAGGTGTCAGATTAATGTGAATTAGGAAATTGCATGCTGGACTGTGGTGTACTGACTGACTGAGCTTGAGATATCAACTGGCTAACCAGATGTCAGAATAATGTGATTTAGGGAGATGTGAGCTTGACTGTGGTGTACTGACTCACTGAGCTACAGATATCAACTGGCTAACCAGATGTCAGAATAATGTGATTTAGGGAGATGTGAGCTTGACTGTGGTGTACTGACTCACTGAGCTACAGATATCAACTGGCTATCCAGGTGTCAGAATAATGTTATTTGAGGAGTTGCCTGTTTGACTGTGGTGTACTGACTCAATGAGCTACAGATATCAACTGGCTAACCAGATGTCAGAATAATGTGATTAAGGGAAGTAGGTGTTTGACTGTAGTGTACTGACTCAATGAGCTACAAATATCAACTGGCTAACCAGGTGTCAGAATAATATAAATTAGGGAGTTGTGTGCTTGACTCTGGTGTACTGACTCACTGAGCTACAGATATCAACTGGCTATCCAGGTGTCAGAATAATGTAATTTAGGGAGCTGCTTGCTTGACTGTAGTGTACTGACTCAGTGAGCTACAGATATCAACTGGTTAACCAGGTGTCAGAATAATGTAATTTAGGGAGTTGTGTGCTTGACTGTGGTGTACTGAATCACTGAGCTAAAGATATCAACTGGCTAACCAGGTGTCAGAATAATGTACTTTTGGAAGTTGGGTGCTTGACTGTGGTGTACTGACTTACAGTTACTGAGCTACAGATATCAACTGGCTAACCAGGCGTCAGATTAATGTAATTTAGGGAGTTGCATGCCTTACTGTGGTGTAATGACTGACTGAGCTACAGATATCAACTGGCTCACCAGGTGTCAGATTAATGTGAATTAGGAAATTGCATGCTGGACTGTGGTGTACTGACTGACTGAGCTTGAGATATCAACTGGCTAACCAGATGTCAGAAGAATGTGATTTAGGGAGATGTGAGCTTGACTGTGGTGTACTGACTCACTGAGCTATAGATATCAACTGGCTAACCAGATGTCAGAATAATGTGATTTAGGGAGATGTGAGCTTGACTGTGGTGTACTGACTCACTGAGCTACAGATTTCAACTAGATAACCAGGTGTCAGAATAATGTAATTTAGGGAGTTGCGTGCTTGACTGTGGTGTACTGACTCACTGAGCTACAGATATCAACTGGCTATCCAGGTGTCAGAATAATGTAATTTAAGGAGTTGCGTGCTTGACTGTGGTGTACTGATTCACTGAGCTACAGATATCAACTGGCTAACCAGGTGTCAGAATAATGTAATTTAGGTAGTTGCGTGCTTGACTGTGGTGTACTGACTCACTGAGCTACAGATATCAACCAGCTAACCAGATGTCAGAATAATGTGATTTAGGGAAGTAGGTGTTTGACTGTAGTGTACTGACTCAATGAGCTACAAATATCAACTGGCTAAACAGGTGTCAGAATAATGTAATTTAGGGAGTTGGGTGCTTGACTGTGGTGTACTGACTCAATGAGCTACAGATATCAACTGGCTAACCAGATGTCAGAATAATGTGATTTAGGGAAGTAGGTGCTTGGCTGTGGTGTACTGAATCACTGAGCTACAGATTTCAACTGGCTAACCAGATGTCAGAATAATGTTATTTAGGGAGTTGCCTGTTTGACTGTGGTGTACTGACTCACTGAGCTACAGATATCAACTGGCTAACCAGGTGTCAGAATAATGTAATTTTGGAAGTTGGGTGCTTGACTGTGGTGTATTGACTTACAGTTACTGAGCTACAGATATCAACTGGCTAACCAGGTGTCAGATTAATGTAATTTAGGGAGTTGCATGCCTTACTGTGGTTTTAATGACTGACTGAGCTACAGATATCAACTGGCTCACCAGGTGTCAGATTAATTTGAATTAGGAAATTGCATGCTGGACTGTGGTGTACTGACTGACTGAGCTTTAGATATCAACTGGCTAACCAGGTGTCAGAATAATGTAATTTAGGGAGTTGGGTGCTTGACTGTGGTGTACTGACTTACAGTTACTGAGCTTCAGATATCAACTGGCTAACCAGGTGTCAGATTAATGTAATTTAGGGATTTGCATGCTGGATTGTGGTGTACTGACTCACTGAGCTTCAGATTTCAACTGGCTCACCAGGTGTCAGATGAATGTGATTTAGGGAGTTGGGTGCTTGACTGTGGTGTACTGACTTACAGTTACTAAGCTTCAGATATCAACTGGCTAACCAGGTGTCAGAATAATTTGATTTAGGGAAGAAGTTGTTTGTCTGTGGTGTACTGACTCACTGAGCTTCAGATATCAACTGGCTAAACAGGTGTCAGAATAATGTAATTTAGGGAGTTGCATGCTTGAATGAGGAGTATTGACTCACTGAGCTTCAGATATCAACTGGCTAACCAGGTGTCAGAATAATGTAATTTAGGGAGTTGCATGCTTGACTGTGGTGTACTGACTCATTGAGCTACAGATATCAACTAGATAACCAGGTGTCAGAATAATGTAATTTAGGAAGATGTATTCTTGTCTGTGGTGTACTGACTCACTGAGCTAAAGATATCAACTGGCTAACCAGGTGTCAGAATAATGTAATTTAGGGAGTTGTGAGCTTGACTGTGGTGTACTGACTCAATGAGCTACATATATCAACTAGCTAAACAGGTGTCAGAATAATGTAATTTAGGGAGTTGCATGCTTGACTGTGGTGTACTGACTCATTGAGCTACAGATATCAACTAGATAACCAGGTGTCAGAATAATGTAATTAAGGGAGATGTGAGCTTGACTGTGGTGTACTGACTCACTGAGCTACAGATATCAACTAGATAACCAGGTGTCAGAATAATGTAATTAAGGGAGTTGCGTGCTTGACTGTGGTGTACTGACTCACTGAGCTACAGATATCAACTGGCTAACAAGGTGTCAGAATTATGTAATTTAGGGAGTTGCGTGCTTGACTGTGGTGTACTGACTCACTGAGCTACAGACATCAACTAGCTAACCAGATGTCAGAATAATGTGATTTAGGGAAGTAGGTGTTTGACTGTAGTGTACTGACTCAATGAGCTACAAATATCAACTGGCTAAACAGGTGTCAGAATAATGTAATTTAGGGAGTTGGGTTCTTGACTGTGGTGTACGTGTACTGACTCAATGAGCTACAGATATCAACTGGCTAACCAGATGTCAGAATAATGTGATTTAGGGAAGTAGGTGCTTGGCTGTGGTGTACTGAATCACTGAGCTACAGATTTCAACTAGATAACAAGGTGTCAGAATAATGTAATTTAGGGAGTTGTGTGCTTGACTCTGGTGTACTGACTCACTGAGCTACAGATTTCAACTAGATAACCAGGTGTCAGAATAATGTAATTTAGGGAGTTGGGTGCTTCTCTGTGGTGTACTGACTCACTGAGCTACAGATATCAACTGGCTAACCAGATGTCAGAATAATGTTATTTAGGGAGTTGCCTGTTTGACTGTGGTGTACTGACTCACTGAGCTACAGATATCAACTGGCTAACCAGATGTCAGAATAATGTGATTTAGGGAAGTAGGTGATTGACTGTACTGTACTGACTCAATGAGCTACAGATATCAACTGGCTATCCAGGTGTCAGAATAATGTTATTTGAGGAGTTGCCTGTTTGACTGTGGTGTACTGACTCAATGAGCTATAGATATCAACTGGCTAACCAGATGTCAGAATAATGTGATTTAGGGAAGTAGGTGTTTGACTGTAGTGTACTGACTCAATGAGCTACAAATATCAACTGGCTAACCAGGTGTCAGAATAATATAAATTAGGGAGCTGTGTGCTTGACTCTGGTGTACTGACTCACTGAGCTACAGATATCAACTGGCTAACCAGGTGTCAGAATAATGTGATTTAGGGAGATGTGAGCTGGACTGTGGTGTACTGACTCACTGAGCTACAGATATCAACTGCCTAACCAGGTGTCAGAATAATGTAATTTAGGGAGTTGTGTGCTTGACTGTGGTGTACTGACTCACTGAGCTACAGATATCAACTGGCTATTCTGTTGTCAGAACAATGTGATTTAGGGAGCTGCCTGCTTGACTGTAGTGTACTGACTCAATGAGCTTCAGATATCAACTGGCTAAACAGGTGTCAGAATAATGTAATTTAGGGAGTTGCGTGCTTGACTGAGGTGTACTGACTCACTTAGCTTCAGATATCAACTGGCTATTCTGTTGTCAGAACAATGTGATATAGGGAGCTGCGTTCTTGATTGTGGTGTACTGACTTAATGAGCTACAGATATCAACTGGCTAACCAGATGTCAGAATAATGTGATTTAGGGAAGTAGGTGCTTGGCTTTGGTGTACTGACTCACTGAGCTACAGATAGCAACTGGCTTACCATGTGTCAGAATAATGTAATTTTGGAAGTTGGGTGCTTGACTGTGGTGTACTGACTCATTGAGCCTCAGATATGAACTGGCTAACCAGGTGTCAGAATAATGTAATTTAGGGAGTTGGGTGCTTCACTGTGGTGTACTGACTTACAGTTACTGATCTACAGATATCAACTGGCTAACCAGGTGTCAGATTAATGTAATTTAGGGAGTTGCATGCCTTACTGTGGTGTAATGACTGACTGAGCTACAGATATCAACTGGCTCACCAGATGTCAGATTAATGTGATTTAGGAAGTTGCATGCTGGACTGTGGTGTACAGACTGACTGAGCTTGAGATATCAACTGGCTAACCAGGTGTCAGAATAATGTAATTTAGGGAGTTGGGTGCTTGACTGTGGTGTACTGACTTACAGTTACTGAGCTTCAGATATCAACTGGATAACCAGGTGTCAGAATAATTTGATATAGGGAAGAAGTTGTTTGTTTGTGATGTACTGACTCACTGAGCTTCAGATATCAACTGGCTAAACAGGTGTCAGAATAATGTAATTCAGGGACTTGTGAGCTTGACTGTGGTGTACTGACTCAATGAGCTACAGATATCAACTAGCTAACCAGGTGTCAGAATAATGTAATTTAGGGAGTTGTGAGCTTGACTGTGGTGTACTGACTCACTGAGCTACAGATATCAACTGGCTATCCAGGTGTCAGAATAATGTAATTTAGGGAGTTGGGTGCTTGACTGTGGTGTACTGACTCACTGAGCTACAGATATCAACTGGCTATCCAGGTGTCAGAATAATGTGATTTAGGGAGATGTAAGCTTGACTGTGGTGTACTGACTCAATGAGCTACAGATATCAACTGGCTAACCAGGTGTCAGAATAATGTAATTTAGGGAGTTGTGAGCTTGACTGTGGTGTACTGACTCAATGAGCTACAGATATCAACTGGCTAAGGTGTCAGAATAATGTAATTTAGGGAGTTGTAAGCTTGACTGTGGTGTACTGACTCACTGAGCTACAGATATCAACTGGCTAACCAGGTGTCAGAATAATGTGATTTAGGGAGTTGTATTCTTGTCTGTGGCACACCAACTCTTTACACGAGCATTTATGTTCCACTAAAGCACGCTTGTACAGTGCAAGCCATTAACAAAAGGCCCAATAGGGCCTGTGATGCTCAACTGGCTGCATTTGTAAGACAATGTTTGTTTTTGATTGTAATGCTGTTTAACCTTCAACTCAAGAATATTTCACTTATACAGAGACTGTCAGTTTTGGAAATGGTGGAGGACACTGGAGTATCGGAGAAAACCACGACCAAGTAGCAAGTTAACAGACAAACTTTCAAAGATGAAGTGCTAGTGCCACTGGGCATTCATGCACAATGACAGGGGTGAAAGGTGCTGTGATTCATAACATTGAATGAGCACTTATGACCACTCGGCAACTGTGGCGCCTGTAAGACAATGAGATGTGGTTACCATAATTGGTTCATCAGCTAAAGATGGGTTATAAATTGAGCTTATGACCATTTTTGCTTCAATGAAGCCTACTTTGCAACACACACATGCAGGCATGCTTCACTATGCCATAAACTCAGCTGGGTTCAGCCAGTTGAGCTTAGAATGGATCCACTATGGCTATTTTATATATATATATATATATATATATATATATATATATATATATATATATATATATATATATATATCTAGTAACAACAGGCATCTAAGACTGGTTCAAACTTTTTTTAGGCCGATGTAGGAACCTTCCACAGGAAGTTTGGTTCCAATTCGCACAGTGATTTTAGAGGAAAAGATTTTTACTAAATATTACACCTAATTTGCATATTTCTTGAAAATTGGGTCAATAAAAGTTTTCTCAGTAAAAGTCATTATATATTTTGAATCCCACACAGTATACTTTCTATATTTAAAATTTGAGCTCAATTGGTGGAAAAAAGGATCCACAATGGTCATTTTTGTTTTTTTTTCTATTTTTAGTTATGACGGCCATCTTGGATGTCAGGCCGGGTTGCCTGGTACAACCTTTAGTCAGGCCGACATAGGGACCTTCCACACAAAATTTCATTCCAATTGGCCCAGTGGTTTCAGAGGAGAAGATTTTCAAAGATTTTGCTAAAAATTACACCTAATATGCATAATTCTTGAAAATCAGGTCAACGAAAAATTTCCCACTAAAACCGGTTAAATATGTTGAATCCCTCATGATATACTTTGTATATTTCAAATTTGAGCTTCTTTGGTTTAAAAATGGATCCACAATGGCCATTTTAGTGTTTTCTATTTATAGTAACAGCGGCCATCTTGGATGTTGGACTAAATTTCTCAGATAAGCCTGTTTTATATGTTGAATGCCCCGCTATCTACTCTCTACATTTTAAATTTGAACAAAAAAGGTTAAAAAATGACTCAGCAATGGCTATTTTTGTGTTTTTGCTATTTATAGTAACAGCTGCAATCTAGGATGTCGGGTGGGGTCGCCTGGTACAAACTTTGGTCTACCCCACCTAGGGACCTTTCACACCAAATTTGGTTTCAATTGGCCCAGTGGTTTCAGAGGAGAAGATTTTCAAAGAATTAATTAGATAATACACCTCATTTACATAATTCGTAAAAATCGGGTCAACGAAAAATTTCTCAGAAAAACCCATTATATAATTTGAATGCCCCACTGTCTACTCTCTACATTTCATATTTGAACAACAAGAGGCCCATGGGCCTTAACGCTCACCTGAGGATATGTCCAAAATTGTTTGCAAAGCGCAAAAGACAATATAATTGGTACTGAAACTTTACAAGTTTTCTCAAGTTAAAAACTGCCACAAAACTTAATCAGAAATATATCCACTCACATTTCATTTATAAGTAGCTTATATAATATGCATGAAGTAACTGTAATGCAATGAATAATTTCCAAATCATTAACAAATTTCAGTATACTTATGCAACTATGTCCTTGACCTTGGAACATATATGACCTTGAACCATATATGATTGTCACGTCAATACCTACAATATTCTAATATACATGTCTATACAAAAACTTCAAGTTTTCAAGATAATAAGCAATTTATGATTTCTTTTGCAGCTGTGACCTTGACCTATGAACACATGACCTTGAACCATATATCAAAATGATCATTGCTGCAATACCTACAATACTCTACAGGGCTTTTTCTACCTTACAATTATGGCCGAAATTCGGCCTCATTCCCAATGCAAAATATGGCTATTTTTTCCCAATTTAGACTTCATTTTTCCCAATTTTAATATGTCAAAAAACCACTAGGTTTTTTCTAAATAACTTCCGATTTAATCGATGTTCACTTAATTGTTTCTGGAAGGATGTAAAGGCAGCATCAAGTTTCCGGAAGTGCATTCGAAATTCCTCGGTTAACTTCGTATAGGCCTATAACTGTTATACTGTATAATCAATATTGTCACATGTACAATATAAATGGCTACAAAGGATTAAAAACATGTCGCACAACGGCAGATATTATGTTTAGAAATTAAGCAAATAAGACGCCTCAAAATGCCAAAAACTTTCCCAATTTCGGGTGTTTATGCACTAAATTTCCCAAAGTCATGGGACCCGGACATTTTTCCAAAAAAGTAGAAAAAGCCCTGCTCTAATATACATGCCTATACAAAAATTTAATAGTTTTCAATATAATTAGCAATTTAAGTCTTCTTTTGCAGCTGTGACCTTGACCTTTAAACATATGACCTTGAACCATATATCAAAATTACCGTCATGTCAATACCTTCAATATTCTAATATACATGCCTATACATAAAGTTAATAGTTTTCAAGATAATTAGCAATTTAAGTCTTCTTATGCATCTGTGACCTTGACCTTTGAACATATGACCTTGAACCATATATCAAAATGATCGTCATATCAATACCTACAATATTTTTATATACATGCCTATACAAAGAGTTAATAGTTTTCAAGATAATTAGCAAATTAAGACTTCTGTTGCAGCTGTGACCTTGACCTTTTGAACATATGACCTGGTACCATATATGAAAATGATCATCATATCGATACCTACAATATTCTAATATACATGCCTATACAAAAAGTTAATATTTTTCAAGATAATTAGCAATTTATGTCTTCTTTTGCAGCTGTAACCTTGACCTTTGATAATATGACCTTGAACCATATATCAAAATGATCATTGTCACAATACCTACAATATTCTAATATACATGCCTATACAACAAGAGGCCCAATAGGGCCTTTGATGCTCAACTGGCTGCATATGTAAGACAATGTTTGTTTTTGATTGAAATGCTGTTTAACGTTCAACTCAAGAATATTTCACTTATATGGAGACTGTCAATTTTGGAAGTGGTGGAGGACACTGGATTATAGGTGAAAACCACGACCAAGCAGCAAGTTAACTGACAAACTTTTAAAGATGAAGTGCTAGCCCACTTGGCATTAATGCACAATGTCAGGGGTGAAAGGTGCTGTGATTCATAACATCGAATGTTTAAGACCACACAGCCACTGTGGTGCCTTTAAGACAATGTGATGTGGTTACCATAATTGGTTCATCAGCTTAAGATGGGAAATAAATTGAGCTTATGACCATTTTTGCTTCAATGAAGCCTACTTTGCAACACACACATGCAGGCATGCTTCACTATGCCATAAACTCAGCTGGGTTCAGCCAGTTGAGCTTAGAATGGATCCACTATGGCTATTTTATATATATATATATATATATATATATATATATATATATATATATATATATATATAAATATATATATATATCTAGTAACAACAGGCATCTTAGACTGGTTCAAACTTTTTTAGGCCGATGTAGGAACCTTCCACAGGAAGTTTGGTTCCAATTCGCACAGTGATTTTAGAGGAAAAGATTTTTACTAAATATTACACCTAATTTGCATATTTCTTGAAAATTGGGTCAATAAAAGTTTTCTCAGTAAAAGTCATTATATATTTTGAATCCCACACAGTATACTTTCTATATTTAAAATTTGAGCTCAATTGGTGGAAAAAAGGATCCACAATGGTCATTTTTTTTTTTTTTTCTATTTTTAGTTATGACGGCCATCTTGGATGTCAGGCCGGGTTGCCTGGTACAACCTTTAGTCTACCCCACCTAGGGACCTTCCACACCAAATTTGGTTCCAATTGGCCCAGTGGTTTCAGAGGAGAAGATTTTCAAAGAATTGATTAAATATTACACCTCATTTGCATAATTCGTAAAAATCAGGTCAACGAAAAATTTCTCATAAAAACCCGTTACATATGTTGAATGCCCCGCTATCTACTCTCTACATTTCAAATTTGAACAAAAACGGTTAACAAATGACTCAGCAATGGCTATTTATGTGTTTTTGCTATTTATAGTAACAGCGGCCATCTTGGATGTCGGGCGGGGTCGCCTGGTATAATCTTTGGTCTACCCCACCTAGGGACCTTCCACACCAAATTTGGTTCCAATTGGCCCAGTGGTTTCAGAAGAGAAGATTAAAGTTTACGCACGCACGCACGGACGCACGCAAAACCATGCCATAAGCTCAGCTGGCTATAGCCAGTTGAGCTAAAAATGACTCAGCAATGGCTATTTATGTGTTTTTGCTATTTATAGTAACAGCAGCCATCTTGGATTTCGGGCGGGGTCGCCTGGTACAAACTTTAGTCTACCCCACCTAGGGACCTTCCACACCAAATTTGGTTCCAATTGGCCCAGTGGTTTCAGACGAGAAGATTTTCAAAGAATTGATTAAATATTACACCTCATTTGCATAATTCGTAAAAATCAGGTCAACGAAAAGTTTCTCATAAAAACCCGTTACATATGTTGAATGCCCCGCTATCTACTCTCTACATTTCAAATTTGAACAAAAACGGTTAACAAATGACTCAGCAATGGCTATTTATGTGTTTTTGCTATTTATAGTAACAGCGGCCATCTTGGATGTCGGGCGGGGTCGCCTGGTACAAACTTTGGTCTACCCCACCTAGGGACCTTCCACACCAAATTTGGTTCCAATTGGCCCAGTGGTTTCAGAGGAGAAGATTAAAGTTTACGCACGCACGCACACAAAACCATGCCATAAGCTCAGCTGGCTATAGCCAGTTGAGCTAAAAAGTTAGTAGTTTTCAAGATAATAAGCAATTTAAGTTTTCTTATGCATCTGTGACCTTGACCTTTGAACATATGACCTTGAACCATATATCAAAATGATCACTGTCACAATACCTACAATATTCTAATATACATGCCTATACAAAAAGATTAAAGTTTTCAAGCTAATGCACAATTTTAGTATTTATAAGCCAAAAATAACATTTCAGGGGCAACAACTCCTACATGGATTAACATATAGTTACGAAACTTGGTACTTTTTTTGGTTTTGTCATACTGAACATTTTAACAATGTTTTGATTTCATATATCTTTTAATATTTGCAAGAAAATTGCCTAAAACTGCATAAATCACAAATTAGGTCATGACCTTGATTTGTGACCTTGACCCTTTTTTAAAGGTCATTTCAAGAAAAAAGTCAAAACTGAAAACCCCATGTCATTATCTGTTCAAATAGTCAAGTTATAACAATTTGAAGCCATTTTACGAAATTTTTAAAATTAAACGCACAAACGCGTAACCCATTTTTCGACCAAATTTCACGAAATGAACAAACTATAGGCTTAAGACCCTAGAGAAGCCAAATATCACATCAGATTTTGTCTCCAATCATTGATATTGGAGAAGAAGATTTTTTAAGATTTTTGGACCCCTAGGTCACCTTAACCAAGTTTTGGTAGCCATGGCAACGCCATGAACAAATCTGAATTGCACCAGCCCATATATGCTTCTGACCAAGTATCATTAAAATCTGTCCAGCAGTTTCAGAGGAAAAGTCGAAAATAGGTGTTAACGACGCACGCACGCACATACACACGCCCCGCCATGCCATAAGCTCACATGACCTTTCGGTCAGGTGAGCTAAAAATGGTTAAAAAATGACTCAGCAATGGCTATTTGTGTTTTTGCTATTTATAGTAACAGCGGCCATCTTGGATGTCGGGCAGGGTCGCCTGGTACAAACTTTGGTCTACCCCACCTAGGGACCTTCCACACCAAATTTGTTTGCAATTGGCCCAGTGGTTTCAGAGGAGAAGATTTTCAAAAAATTGATTAAATATTACACCTCATTTGCATAATTCGTAAAAATCGGGTCAACAAAAAATTTCTCAGAAAAACCCATTACATATGTTGAATGCCCCGCTATCTACTCTACATTTCAAATTTGAACACAAACGGTTAAAAAATGACTCAACAATGGCTATTTATGTGTTTTTGCTATTTATAGTAACAGGGGCCATCTTGGATGTCGGGCAGGTCGCCTGGTTAAAAATTTAGTCTACTCCAACTAAGGACCTTCCCCACCGAATTTGGTCCCAACTGGCCCAGTGGTTTCAGAGGAGAAGATCAAAGTTTATGCACGCACACACGGATGCACGCAAAACCATGCCATAAGCTCAGCTGGCTATACTCAACACTCAAACATCTCTCAACACAAACTTGTTGAGATTTATCATTAGAGATCAATAACTTTGTTTTCCTCATGAATAGCTGAAAAACTGCTGATGTGAAGTTAAACAACATTACCATCTGCCATTAACTAACCTGAAACCTTAAGAAGATTAAAAGCTACAGAAAGTCACTAATCTATTTTATTGAAATAACCAAATCTAAGAAAAGCAAGGTTTGAGGAATCAACTGACTTAGGTCTTGTCCGAATTACATCAGCTAAACAGAAAATCTATGCAGCAAGACTCGATAAATCCATCAGTCTAAGTCTTGTATGGGATACACCAGCCAACAGAAAATCTATGACCTATGAATTCACAAGCCTAGGTCTTGTCCAAGATACATCAGGCAAACAGAAAATCTATGACCAGCAAGGCTAGAGGAATTCCACTGGTCTAATTCTTGTTCAAGATAAACCAACCAAACAGAAAATCTATGACCAGCAAGGCTAGAGGAATTCCACTGGTCTAATTCTTGTTCAAGATAAACCAAACAAACAGAAAATCTATGACCAGCAAGGCTAGAGGAATTCCACTGGTCTAATTCTTGTTCAAGATAAACCAACCAAACAGAAAATCTATGACCAGCAAGGCTAGAGGAATTCCACTGGTCTAATTCTTGTTCAAGATAAACCAACCAAACAGAAAATCTATGACCAGCAAGGTTAAACAAATTCACCATTTGTAATCTTGTGCAGGATTTAAAACCAGACAAACAAAAAATGTAACAGCAGCAAGGCTAGTGATGAGCATTATTGTGATACATGCTAGTTAACCAAGTCAGTACACTGCCAGTGGTTTTGTTTGCCTAAAATTACTACCGAATAAAGGTAGTTTCCTCTTGAGAAATAAGACAAAATTTTCCCAATCTGACAACTAAAATTCCCCAAAAGGCAACAGTGACACACAATCAAATAGTTTAAGTTAAATCCAGTTTTCCAAAACTGTTCTGACAGACAAAAAATGTAAGATATTGTCACAATATAAAATCTTTGCAATGAAGTTCAAAATTCTGAGCTTAATATGTGACATAAAAAGGGTCCAAACTTTCCGAATCTGAAAGGTGGAAGGTAGTTTTTAAAAACCATAGCAAAATCACTGACTACAGATAAGCATACAAATCTACTGGTAATTATCCTAGCAACGGGTTACCTGTCAATATTTGTCCTCCATATACCATTAAGATACCTAAAATTATAACAACGACACCAGTGTAAGCTAACTAGATATCATGAGATTGCCTAAATTATAACAACGACACCAGTGTAAGCTAACTCGAAATCATGAGATTGCCTAAATTATAACAACACCAGTGTAAGCTAACTAGATATCATGAAATTGCCTAAATTATAACGACACCAGTGTAAGTTAACTAAAAATCATGAGATTGCCTAAATTATAACAACACCAGTGTAAGCTAACTAGATATGAGATTGCCTAAATTATAACGACACCAGTGTAAGCTAACTAGAAATTATGAGATTGCCTAAATTTTAACAAAGCCACCAGTGTAAGCTAACTAGATATCATAAGATTGCCTAAATAATAACAACAACACCAGTGTAAGCTTACTAGATATCATGATATTTGCCTAAATGAAAATGACACCAGTGTAAGCTAACTAGATATCATGAGATTGCCTAAATTATAACAATGACACCAGTGTAAGCTTACTAGATATCATGAGATTGCCTAAATTATAACAATGACACCAGTGTAAGCTTACTAGATATCATGAGATTGCCTAAATATAACAATGACACCAGTGTACGCTAACTAGATATCATGAGATTGCCTAAATTATAATGACACCAGTGTAAGCTAAATAGATATCATGACATTGCCTAAATTTTAACAATGACACCAGTGTACGCTAACTAGATATCATGAGATTGCCTAAATTATAATGACACCAGTGTACGCTAACTAGAAATCATGAGATTGCCTAAATTATAACAACACCAGTGTAAGCTTACTAGATATCATGAGATTGCCTAAATTATAACAACACCAGTGTAAGCTTACTAGATATCATGAGATTGCCTAAATTATAACAACACCAGTGTAAGCTTACTAGATATCATGAGATTGCCTAAATTATAACGACACCAGTCTAAGCTAACTAGATATCATGAAATTGCCTAAATTATAACGACACCAGTGTAAGTTAACTAAAAATCATGAGATTGCCTAAATTATAACAACACCAGTGTAAGCTAACTAGATATCATGAGATTGCCTAAATTATAACGACACCAGTGTAAGCTAACTAGAAATTATGAGATTGCCTAAATTTTAACAAAGCCACCAGTGTAAGCTAACTAGATATCATGAGATTGCCTAAATAATAACAACAACACCAGTCTAAGCTTACTACATATCATGATATTTGCCTAAATGAAAACGACACCAGTGTAAGCTAACTAGATATCATGAGATTGCCTAAATTATAACAATGACACCAGTGTAAGCTTACTAGATATCATGAGATTGCCTAAATATAACAATGACACCAGTGTACGCTTAGATATCATGAGATCGCCTAAATTATAATGACACCAGTGTAAGCTAAATAGATATCATGACATTGCCTAAATTATAACAACACCAGTGTAAGCTTACTAGATATCATGAGATTGCCTAAATTATAACAACACAAGTGTAAGCTTACTAGATATCATGAGATTGCCTAAATAATAACAACAACACCAGTGTAGGCTTACTAGATATCATGAGATTGCCTAAATTTTAACAATGACACCAGTGTACGCTAACTAGATATCATGAGATCGCCTAAATTATAATGACACCAGTGTACGCTAACTAGAAATCATGACATTGCCTAAATTATAACAACACCAGTGTAAGCTTACTAGATATCATGACATTGCCTAAATTATAACAACACCAGTGTAAGCTTACTAGATATCATGAGATTGCCTAAATTATAACAACACCAGTGTAAGCTAACTAGATATCATGAGATTGCCTAAATTATAACAACACCAGTGTAAGCTTACTAGATATCATGAGATTGCCTAAATTATAACGACACCAGTGTAAGCTAACTAGATATCGTAAGATTGCCTAAATTATAACAACACCAGTGTAAGCTTACTTGATATCATGATTGCCTAAATTATAACGACACCAGTGTAAGCTAACTAGATATCATGAGATTGCCTAAATTATAACAACACCAGTGTAAGCTAACTAGATATCATGAGATTGCCTAAATTATTACAACACCAGTGTAAGCTAACTAGATATCATGAGATTGCTTAAATTATAACAACGATACCAGTGTAAGCTAACTAGATATCATAAGATTGCCTAAATAATAACAACAACACCAGTGTAAGCTTACTAGATATCATGATATTTGCCTAAATGAAAATGACACCAGTGTAAGCTAACTAGATATCATGAGATTGCCTAAATTATAACAATGACACCAGTGTAAGCTTACTAGATATCATGAGATTGCCTAAATTATAACAATGACACCAGTGTAAGCTTACTAGATATCATGAGATTGCCTAAATATAACAATGACACCAGTGTACGCTAACTAGATATCATGAGATTGCCTAAATTATAATGACACCAGTGTAAGCTAAATAGATATCATGACATTGCCTAAATTTTAACAATGACACCAGTGTACGCTAACTACATATCATGAGATTGCCTAAATTATAATGACACCAGTGTACGCTAACTAGAAATCATGAGATTGCCTAAATTATAACAACACCAGTGTAAGCTTACTAGATATCATGAGATTGCCTAAATTATAACAACACCAGTGTAAGCTTACTAGATATCATGAGATTGCCTAAATTATAACAACACCAGTGTAAGCTTACTAGATATCATGAGATTGCCTAAATTATAACAACACCAGTGTAAGCTTATTAGATATCATGAGATTGCCTAAATTATAACGACACCAGTCTAAGCTAACTAGATATCATGAAATTGCCTAAATTATAACGACACCAGTGTAAGTTAACTAAAAATCATGAGATTGCCTAAATTATAACAACACCAGTGTAAGCTAACTAGATATCATGAGATTGCCTAAATTATAACGACACCAGTGTAAGCTAACTAGAAATTATGAGATTGCCTAAATTTTAACAAAGCCACCAGTGTAAGCTAACTAGATATCATGAGATTGCCTAAATAATAACAACAACACCAGTGTAAGCTTACTAGATATCATGATATTTGCCTAAATGAAAACGAAACCAGTGTAAGCTAACTAGATATCATGAGATTGCCTAAATTATAACAATGACACCAGTGTAAGCTTACTAGATATCATGAGATTGCCTAAATATAACAATGACACCAGTGTACGCTAACTAGATATCATGAGATCGCCTAAATTATAATGACACCAGTGTAAGCTAAATAGATATCATGACATTGCCTAAATTATAACAACACCAGTGTAAGCTTACTAGATATCATGAGATTGCCTAAATTATAACAACACCAGTGTAAGCTTACTAGATATCATGAGATTGCCTAAATAATAACAACAACACCAGTGTAGGCTTACTAGATATCATGAGATTGCCTAAATTTTAACAATGACACCAGTGTACGCTAACTAGATATCATGAGATCGCCTAAATTATAATGACACCAGTGTACGCTAACTAGAAATCATGACATTGCCTAAATTATAACAACACCAGTGTAAGCTTACTAGATATCATGACATTGCCTAAATTATAACAACACCAGTGTAAGCTAACTAGATATCATGAGATTGCCTAAATTATAACAACACCAGTGTAAGCTTACTAGATATCATGAGATTGCCTAAATTATAACGACACCAGTGTAAGCTAACTAGATATCGTAAGATTGCCTAAATTATAACAACACCAGTGTAAGCTTACTTGATATCATGATTGCCTAAATTATAACGACACCAGTGTAAGCTAACTAGATATCATGAGATTGCCTAAATTATAACAACACCAGTGTAAGCTAACTAGATATCATGAGATTGCCTAAATTATTACAACACCAGTGTAAGCTAACTAGATATCATGAGATTGCTTAAATTATAACAACGATACCAGTGTAAGCTTAGTAGATATCATGAGATTGCCTAAATTATAATGACACCAGTGTAAGCTAACTAGATATCATGAGATTGCCTAAATTATAACAACACCAGTGTAAGCTAACTAGATATCATGAGATTGCCTAAATTATTACAACACCAGTGTAAGCTAACTAGATATCATGAGATTGCTTAAATTATAACAACGATACCAGTGTAAGCTAACTAGATATCATAAGATTGCCTAAATAATAACAACAACACCAGTGTAAGCTTACTAGATATCATGATATTTGCCTAAATGAAAATGACACCAGTGTAAGCTAACTAGATATCATGAGATTGCCTAAATTATAACAATGACACCAGTGTAAGCTTACTAGATATCATGAGATTGCCTAAATTATAACAATGACACCAGTGTAAGCTTACTAGATATCATGAGATTGCCTAAATATAACAATGACACCAGTGTACGCTAACTAGATATCATGAGATTGCCTAAATTATAATGACACCAGTGTAAGCTAAATAGATATCATGACATTGCCTAAATTTTAACAATGACACCAGTGTACGCTAACTAGATATCATGAGATTGCCTAAATTATAATGACACCAGTGTACGCTAACTAGAAATCATGAGATTGCCTAAATTATAACAACACCAGTGTAAGCTTACTAGATATCATGAGATTGCCTAAATTATAACAACACCAGTGTAAGCTTACTAGATATCATGAGATTGCCTAAATTATAACAACACCAGTGTAAGCTTACTAGATATCATGAGATTGCCTAAATTATAACAACACCAGTGTAAGCTTACTAGATATCATGAGATTGCCTAAATTATAACGACACCAGTCTAAGCTAACTAGATATCATGAAATTGCCTAAATTATAACGACACCAGTGTAAGTTAACTAAAAATCATGAGATTGCCTAAATTATAACAACACCAGTGTAAGCTAACTAGATATCATGAGATTGCCTAAATTATAACGACACCAGTGTAAGCTAACTAGAAATTATGAGATTGCCTAAATTTTAACAAAGCCACCAGTGTAAGCTAACTAGATATCATGAGATTGCCTAAATAATAACAACAACACCAGTGTAAGCTTACTAGATATCATGATATTTGCCTAAATGAAAACGACACCAGTGTAAGCTAACTAGATATCATGAGATTGCCTAAATTATAACAATGACACCAGTGTAAGCTTACTAGATATCATGAGATTGCCTAAATATAACAATGACACCAGTGTACGCTAACTAGATATCATGAGATCGCCTAAATTATAATGACACCAGTGTAAGCTAAATAGATATCATGACATTGCCTAAATTATAACAACACCAGTGTAAGCTTACTAGATATCATGAGATTGCCTAAATTATAACAACACCAGTGTAAGCTTACTAGATATCATGAGATTGCCTAAATTATAACAACACCAGTGTAAGCTTACTAGATATCATGAGATTGCCTAAATTATAACGACACCAGTCTAAGCTAACTAGATATCATGAAATTGCCTAAATTATAACGACACCAGTGTAAGTTAACTAAAAATCATGAGATTGCCTAAATTATAACAACACCAGTGTAAGCTAACTAGATATCATGAGATTGCCTCAATTATAACGACACCAGTGTAAGCTAACTAGAAATTATGAGATTGCCTAAATTTTAACAAAGCCACCAGTGTAAGCTAACTAGATATCATGAGATTGCCTAAATAATAACAACAACACCAGTGTAAGCTTACTAGATATCATGATATTTGCCTAAATGAAAATGACACCAGTGTAAGCTAACTAGATATCATGAGATTGCCTAAATTATAACAATGACACCAGTGTAAGCTTACTAGATATCATGAGATTGCCTAAATATAACAATGACACCAGTGTACGCTAACTAGATATCATGAGATCGCCTAAATTATAATGACACCAGTGTAAGCTAAATAGATATCATGACATTGCCTAAATTATAACAACACCAGTGTAAGCTTACTAGATATCATGAGATTGCCTAAATTATAACAACACCAGTGTAAGCTTACTAGATATCATGAGATTGCCTAAATAATAACAACAACACCAGTGTAGGCTTACTAGATATCATGAGATTGCCTAAATTTTAACAATGACACCAGTGTACGCTAACTAGATATCATGAGATCGCCTAAATTATAATGACACCAGTGTACGCTAACTAGAAATCATGACATTGCCTAAATTATAACAACACCAGTGTAAGCTTACTAGATATCATGACATTGCCTAAATTATAACAACACCAGTGTAAGCTTACTAGATATCATGAGATTGCCTAAATTATAACAACACCAGTGTAAGCTAACTAGATATCATGAGATTGCCTAAATTATAACAACACCAGTGTAAGCTTACTAGATATCATGAGATTGCCTAAATTATAACGACACCAGTGTAAGCTAACTAGATATCGTAAGATTGCCTAAATTATAACAACACCAGTGTAAGCTTACTTGATATCATGATTGCCTAAATTATAACGACACCAGTGTAAGCTAACTAGATATCATGAGATTGCCTAAATTATAACAACACCAGTGTAAGCTAACTAGATATCATGAGATTGCCTAAATTATTACAACACCAGTGTAAGCTAACTAGATATCATGAGATTGCTTAAATTATAACAACGATACCAGTGTAAGCTTACTAGATATCATGAGATTGCCTAAATTATAATGACACCAGTGTAAGCTAACTAGATATCATGAGATTGCCTAAATTATAACAACACCAGTGTAAGCTTACTAGATATCATGAGATTGCCCAAATTATAACGACACCAGTGTAAGCTAACTAGATATCATAAGATTGCCTAAATTATAATGACACCAGTGTAAGCTAACTTGATATCATGAGATTGCCTAAATTATAATGACACCAGTGTAAGCTAACTTGATATCATGAGATTGCAACAAAATTATAATGACACCAGTGTAAGCTAACTAGATATCATGAGATTGCCTAAATTACAACAAAGTCACACTAGCTAGTGCTAGCTACCCAATTCTTGCATATGTGATTGGCAAAGCTTCATTTGAGATGAAAAAACTGACCACTTGTTTAATTTCCCCATCTCAACCTCAAACTTGTAAAAGATCCTCTTTATATCATAGGACTAGCTATTCTTATCACATTGTGATGCTTGCTACCCAAATATAATAAGTATTATCACAGTTACTCTAACATGCTAGTAAGCTAGACATATATTGTATGGCTACCCTGATGTAACCATGACAACTATGGTAAGCTGATGTTTTTTTCATTTATAAGTCAGTGCACACTTTTTAGGTCAGTGTTTGGGCTTATTTAGGCCAAGACTTTGTGGTTAACTTGATTCTGAAACAATATGGATACTAATTAGGGTCATAATTAGACCAGCCCTAATTAACAATGGGTTATATTTAATATTTGAACTTTGTTCCATTTACAAAGAGACAGCATCAATAGAAAAGGTACGTCTTAATAGAGTGTACAGTATAAGCTAACTAGGTGAAAATGCACCCTACCAAGATATAAACAAATATTTACACAAAGAAGCTTCATGTAATGTCAGTCAGATAAATAATCTACCTGTTATGTTTATTAAATCACAAGTCTGAACTCTATCAGTGAGCTTTCTGAATTTCAGATTACCTGCTCTTAGATATTCAAATACACTCTGATATCAAGAACAGTTACGGCTTATAGCTTATATCATTGCACTGGTAATGCATAGATTACAAATTTCAGATTACCAGCTCAAAGATATTCAGATACATTGTGATATTAAGAACAGTTACGGCTTATAGCTTATAACATTGAACTGATACTGCATAGATTTCAACTTCCAAAATGCTTTAATTGACCATTTAAGAATCAGAAACTTAAACAGCTATATTGTAATATTTTAGTTTAGCTTTAATACTATGTGTCCTAATGATGATTAATTAAACAAGATTTTATGTCCCAGTGAAGAATATTGTACTGGCATCCGCCTATAGGTGAAATGACAAAAATTTTGATCTTTGAAGTCAGCTAAGGGTAATGTGCTAGGAGGGTTCTTTACAAGCCACGCCTGTCGTGACATGGGGCATCTGCTTCTAATATCGCCTCTGAAAGAACTTTTATCAGTTGTAATGGATAATGTGTGGAAATAATAGCAAAACTTTGTTAAATATATATATATATGTTCCAAAATTGTAGAATTACACAATGGTACAAAATGATAGCATTGTACTACTGTGTGTGTATGGTACAAAAGGATCAAACTAAATGTACAAAATTGACGGTACAAAATGGTCATTTTATACAAGGGTTTTTTATATGGTACGAAATGACTGTAAACCGCAACTTCTGACAATCTTATCATTCCCAAAGGCGTCCACTTGAACAGTTGGATAGTGCGATAATACACACCTTAAGAGGTCTGTATTGTATTTGGAAGAAGAAGAAGAAGAAGAATACAATGAACTACTCATTATACAACAACAGACGTTCAGATCTACAGACAATATTGCAACCCATTAAAAATCGATCCTTTTCAAAAGGCTTTTTGTGCTAACATTCACCCCGACTAAAGCATCCCTCCTTCCTTTGGTCCAGAAATTTTGACTTACAAGCCCCAGAGTCCACTACCACTCGATCATGTTTATAAATCAGCTGCTTATTCTTACCATCTTATTTTTATTCCTCTCCTGCATTATTCTTTAAGTCGACAAATGAATCAATGATTCAGAGTGTTAATTTATCAATCATCAGAAAAAAAACGGACGACGAATCCTGGTGTGATAAACAATATACCAAGGGAGATAATCCAGACTGGCCTAAGTACCCTCTTGAAAGTCAAGGAGTTTCCCGCCGGTCCATTTCCTCTTAATCTTACAAGTTTATTTATAAACCACTCGTTTAAAAATATCCAAAAATTAAATAATAAAAAATAATAATATATTTTCCGCGATGAAGTACATGACAAAGGCCTACATAAGGCTTAACAATAGACATGTACCATGAAGTTGAAGATACAAGGAACTCAGTTATTTTATGACTAAAATTTAAGATAAGAACTTTGTAGTTTAGTAAAAGAGGGTGAAAGAAAATGTATTATCATGATCATAAAAAATTAATTACTAAATAAACAAATAAGTAAAAATAATTTGGCAAAAACTTAAAATTTGCGAGTAATAAAAACCTGGTTCACTGAGATAAGAATTATTTAACTAAACTTTGCTTGCATAAAGTACATTTACAGAATTGCACAACAGTCTCTGAAAATCCATGTAGGATTCAGCTAATCGAATAGTCATTTGTTCCACAATCGGGCTCAAATCAAAACCGTAATAAAACCGTAACACTGCCCGTTCTTGTAATTTTTCCATTTTCGAAGTTTATTTATTTATTTATTTATTTATTTATTTATAGATTAACATTTAATAAGCAGTTTAAATGTAATTTTACGGATTCAAAGTCACTGAAGTTAGGGTTAGGATGGCTCAGTTTAGTTTCGTTAGGACCGTCAGCTGTACATGTCCCGGACGCGTTAGGGTTAGGGTGGCTCAGTTTAATTCGTTAGGACCGTAAGCTGTACATGTTCCCGACGCGTTAAAGTTAGGGTGGCTCAGTTTCATTCGTTAGGACCGCCAGCTGAACATGTTCCGGACGCGTTAGGGTTAGGATGGCTCAGTTTAGTTTCGTTAGGACCAGCTGTACATGTCCCGGACGCGTTAGGGTTAGTTTGGCTCAGTTTAGTTTCGTTTGGACCAGCTGTACATGTCCCGGACGCGTTAGGGTGGCTCAGTTTAGTTTCGTTAGGACCGTCAGCTGTACATGTCACAGTCCCGGACGCGTTTTAAATAATTTGAAGAATCCCTCAATTTTTAGCTATTTTGTCGGAGAAGGTATTAAAAATAATAAAACGACTTCAACCATAGACCTGTAAAAGTTTTCCTCTAATGATAAATCGACACTGTGTATACCTCTCAGCCCCGGTCAAAATAACTAATAACAAACTATGCATTCTGCTTTAAACCATGTCATGTTGAATTTTAATACACAAATTATCTTTCAGGCGAAAAGATAGAATTCAACGATTTACATTCAGTAAGTGGAAAGCTCTATCTAGCGAGTCACCAAGGGTCGCCGTACAGAGGGTCTGCTCCACGAATAGCGAAAACTGTGGAGCAGTTCAAAACTTACAGCCATTCCTTTTAATAAAGCTTAAAATAAATAGAACCATCCCTTCCACTTTAAAATTTCCCGAAAAATCTTCAATAACAGAAAGACAGGTAGGCATAACCGACGGCAACGTCAAGTTCAGACTGAGAAACTCCTCCTGGTAACTGAACATCAAAATATCACATACAACAAGGACAATAAAAAAAATGTTACATGCAGGCAAAACTTCGAGACGCGTGTTCGTGTATAAATAACAATAAACTTTATAACGTGTCTGAACTGTATAAAACGTCTGTAGGTTAGTCTGAAATGTATAAAAGTTCTGAGCTGTTTGGAGCATCTGATCTGTATGAAGGCCATGATCTGATCTGTATGAAGCGACCGAGATGTCAGAAACAGGAAGCATTATTGGCGGCATTCTTGGGACTTTTGTATACTGATTTGGTTGTTTATGTCTTGATAACAGGAGATGCTTTAGGTGATGGCGTAATTTTTACAGCTCCGTAAAAGTCCAGTGAGCTTGATTGGTTTTAGTGGTTATAGCATTATTTTAGCTACAGACAATAATTTTTATTGTGTAAATAACAATTTTTACAAACCAATCTTAACCTGCAAGTGGTGTAAGTGACTATTCTGGTGATTAGTACAGTAAAAGTGAAACGCTCCCGATTCCCGCCATATTTTTAAGTAAACAAACACCCCCCCCTCCCCCTTCTTCGGATCTAGCCTTTAGGTTAAGGTTTTTGTATTTCGATGTTGCATTACACATATCACCATTACGGGTAGCCTCAATTTTCTTTTTGGCAGCTTTTTGTAAGTCTAATGAATATTCTGCATTATATTTGGACGGGGTGAAATTTACAGGTGGCTTTTTTGTTCTATTGGGCCTGCTTATCAAGGCAATTCGATTAAATCCCTCCGCCATTTCTTCCCGTGTATAAGTACTGGAATTTTCTCCCGGCCCCTATGAAGTTTTTAAAAGTACAATAAAGAACTATTTTGACAACCTTAGTAATTAGAAGATTGAAATAAAGGAAAAATCTGATCTCAATGGACTCATAGTACATGAGACCATAAAGGTGTTCTCAATCGATCCAAACAAAGTACAATTCACAATCAACTTATATCATACATCATCCAAAGTTACCGTAAATGGTCCACACCTCAGGTGGTTTATTCAAAGAGACCTTGATAATATTCTGGCTAATCTTGGACAGAAGGAAATGTTTATAGCTATAAATGAAAACATCAGAAAAGTGTGTAATGACTATTTACATCGTAATAAGTATACAAATAGTGAACCTGTATTCAAACAAACCTCAAACAGTTATAGCTATACCGAGACCACTTCCTGCATTATGCTGCAAACAGAGTGTTAATAACAACAATATACATGAAGATCTCAGGGCAATGGATAGCATATTCAATGAAAGCATAAACATTATAACTAAGAATGATGACAATGCCAGGATCCTATGCACCAGTCCAAGTAATTAAACTGACTCTGTGCTATGTCCTGTATGTGATCAAATCGTTGGTGAATCTAGACTTATCTGTTCAAATTGTGACCTAGACTTTCATCTACCCTGTTCTAAAGCAATTAACATCATCGGTCTTGATCCCAATGACACTTCCACTTGTTGCAACTGCCTCAAAGCAGATGATAAACAGATGATACCTGTTATTTCTACCTACGCAGATACCTCAGATAATCATGAGGCCCAAAACAACAACATTGAGGAACATAGATTACTTCACAACACTGACTTTCCTAATATACAAGGATATGGAAGTAAAAACACTCCAAATGGCTGTACTGACGTTGTTCAACTTATGATGAGTAGCAACAAAAAACAATGTACAGAAAACGACACAATTCCGTTACAGCTAAGCAACAACACAATAGTGCGATATACGAGCAAACTGGTAATAACCATCCTAATAAATTGCTCCTCAGTGATTTTGTCAATAAACATGCTCATGACAATGGGAAGAACAAGCATGCACATGATAGTCCCTCTTATGAGCATCATGGTACTAGTGATATAAACTAACTTTCTCAGGATGGTGGTATCAAAAACTCCCTCGTCAATGACATTGATCTACACTGAATGTGGTGATAGTGACATGTATGTTAAACAAGTTGAAGACAATGACGTCAATGAACAAACTCGAATCTCAAACATATCAAACTGTAATAGTGATACATTTAGGCTAGAGTATGAATCCAAAATGCTTGACATTAGCAATAAAGAACGGGCTCTCAAAGCAAAAGAAAACAACTGAAAAGCCTTGAAAATCTGTTAAACAGAAACAGTTTGAGCAGGAACATGCAAATAACCAACTAAGATCTGCAAAATTTCTAATAATCACACTCGAAAACCGAATAATGGAGATCCAAAGAAAAAATGACAATCTACGTACATGCAGCTGATTGCATCTACCTCAAAATATGACAATAATCAGAATAGAATAACTGAGAATAAATTGCCACCAACATTTATTTCTAATTCTAATATATGTGGAAAACTCCAAAGCCTAGAAAATGAAATCCTCAAACTAAGCCTAAAACTGCATCAAGATCAGCTGGCAGTAAATCCAGGGCATACATGCGAGCCTAAGGACATAGCTATGTCCGCACGTCTAGCAACGGTGGAACAACAAAATAGGATATTATCACAACGTATTGACGATCTAGAGTGGATGATAACCGTCCACAATCAAGGCATTAAGAATTACTTGACTACAATAACCCAAGACCCCCAGTCGCCAATAAGTGTAGTGCCAGACCCCTCAGAGGAAAACGAAATAACCCATACACAAAAAAATCATTACCAACAATAGTTTCGGTTTAAGGGAGTTAACTCGTACTGACACTAGTCACCTGTGTCCCCTCGAGTCTTTTATACAGTACATGTACTTATCACGTAGTCAAGTGTTAGACTATATTCCTTGGTCGATTTTTAGGAAATTTTCATTGTTAGACGCAGAATTATTTATTCTTTGATAATAATTTATTTTATTTTGTTTTTTCGATAAAAAATCCGTAAAATATCCGTCATATTTAAGAATCATTTTATAGTAAATGAACCATTCTCAAATTGTGATTGACAAAAAAAAAAAAAAAAAAAAAAAAATTATTAGCCTATATCATATAAAAAATTATTAGACTATAATATAATATAGTCTAATAATGTTCGAAATTGTTTTTTTAATTGAATCCATATACTTAAAAACAGTACTTAACTTCTGGTTTGTCCCTAATTGATAATCACGGTTACCTGTGAAGTATCAGATTGTATCGTAAGGTAACCCCGTATGCAGTGATTAAAGGCGCAGTTAATTGGATTATGTAACTGATGGACGGGTCTGAGGTGTCCAGTTATGGATAAGGAGACTGATCATTTCGTCGAGGCATGAAAATTACAAGGGGATATTTAACTTACTCATACCATCAGAAGATTCATGTACGAGTTTAAAATATTATGGTTTTTTCGTATTAAGAAGCATAAATCCCAATTAAATAAATAAATAAATAAATGAATGAATGAATGAATGAATGAATGAATGAATGAATGAATTGTTATGGATGAAAAATATACATTAGTGTAAAAACATTGATGAAATTTTAATACATGTATTAAAGGCGATATCTTATATTTTAGATTATCAATAACTAATGGTTTTGACCTAGAGAGGGGCACTCATTGAAAAAACTGATATATCATGAAAATTATTTTAGATTATCTTTAAACGGACTCTTTTCCGAGATTTCATAAAATTGTAAGAACGACAACGACATTTAAAACGTTTTAAATGTCGCTGCTTCTTTTTTTGTTAAGATCTCTACATAGTGTTGTTTCGTGTTATTTACAGCTTTGAACAAAACCGTTCACTGAAACTTAGCGTTTACTTGGGATTAAGTTTAATCTCGCGTATTAATTAGGTAGTTGAGCAACCATCATAAATTGCTTCTTATCAGGTGACAGAGATAAGACAGGAAATTTTCTCATTGAATATGTCTACAATCAACAAAATATCACATCTTATTTATCTTATTTGCATTTGCTAATTAATTATATAAACAGTAAGATAAGTATTTAGACATGACCATTTTAGAGAGAGAGAGAGAGAGAGAGAGAGAGAGAGAGAGATTTTGATTAATGTTCTTTGTTTCAGTTCTATATTTTTCAAAGTAAGAGTTTGTATTTTAGTTATTCCGTATTTGAATGAGAAATTATATAAATGATTATTGTTATATAAATGAACTGGTAAAAAGAATTACACCTGTGTCATCTAAGCAATAATCTCTCTCTCTCTCTCTCTCTCTCTCTCTCTCTCTCTCTCTCTCATTATTATTATTTGTCCTTTACGTTGTAAATTGAACGAAATTTCGAAAACAAAATTGAAGAACAACCCCTAAACAATATGTATATGACAAACTTAAAGAAACTATGAAATTTATTAATTTTGACAAACATTCCCACCTAATCGATAGACTGGATGTTATCAGTCAGTTCCAAAAGATTTTTCATGATACGATTTTCAGTAAATATAAACTGCATAAACATAAAACTATGTATTACAGCGTATGGTCCACTTCCGATATTTTTCCCCTTTTTAATAAAAATGGAAAGACTTATTTCAAATTCAATTATTAAAAAATAGCTTCATTTCTAACATTTTCATTAAGTTTTAATATTTAACAAAAATACCTGTTTAATTTTGCTGCATCGCATTTATTTAAGAATAAAAGATGATCTAAGAATAAAATCTAGTTCTTATTTCAATCCTTTAAATAATAACAAAAATGATAAATTAAATGAGATTTTTTTTACCGATAAAACGTGTATACCGTAGGTAATGTGCGGCCGATACCGATAGCACCGGACAGCAAATTTGTTATAAAAATTAGAACTTTTTCAAATTCAAACGTAAAAAAGTAGCAAAATAAATATAACTTTTTTTGATATATTGCATATCATAAGAAAGTTAAAAATGTCTACTTTGTAAATATAACAGAGAAAAAGTAACAAAATCACTAAAAACATTTAAAATGATAGTTTTTAATGTCCTTGATGGAAATTTTTCTTCATACTTTATATTGATAAGAGTCAAAATTTCAAGTTAAAAAAGTAGCAATTTAATATAAAGTTATTTTATGTTTGAAAATGTCATAATGAACCTAATGATGCGAAATTTATAAAAATAACAGAGAAAATTTGGAACTTTCAGTAATTA
Organism: Tegillarca granosa; assembly: GCA_029721355.1. NCBI lineage: Eukaryota > Metazoa > Mollusca > Bivalvia > Arcoida > Arcidae > Tegillarca > Tegillarca granosa. The sequence continues at coordinate 78,103 of JARBDR010000242.1, read as the reverse complement.
TTATGTAATTCTGGATTTTATAATCTGGTCCTTCGTAGAAGACTGGTAAACCTGACGCATGCGCAGTAGCGATCATAGTGAAAGTTGATAATGCGGTAATAGATCCCATCTCTGATGATTCGAATAAAAACATAAAAGGTAATACATCTATACCAAAATGTACAAACTCTGGTGAAATCTTGACATCACACGAAACGTGTCCACCTAAAAGGATATCCCATATAACTGTCAATAATGCAAGGATACATAAACGTAACCCTCTGGCAACACCTAGGCAAAGGGAATATCAGTGTCAATCTCATAGACCAAAGGGATTGCCAAAAAACAAAGTAATAGCAGCAAACACCCATGTAAAACCGCTTGAACAGCTTGCAGCTGAAAAACAAGGATTACCGCTGGTGTATAGACATCAGCAATTCAATGGAAACTCTTTTTTGTGGACAGGCACTCTAAGCAACCACCCGCCGTGGATAACCCAATTACAACAGATGCGTGTACAAAACTAGCAACACTCAATACTGAAAATTTTAACAGTAACAATGTTTTTTCTGGAATATCTATAAAAAACAATGACATTGTTGCCATTCAAGAACATTGGCTGTACAACTATGAGAAAGACATCCTAAGAACATTCTGCAGTGATAAGAAGTTTCCTTGTTTATTTAATGTACTGACGATGAAGATAATATTCTCTGTATAAACAGGCTACGCGGTAAAGGTGGTGTTGCTCTCTTATGGCACAATGATATAGACAAGTATGTGAGCAAAAAACAAGAAGAAGGCTCTAATAGGACAACTGTTATACAGTGTGAAACAAGAGTAGGGTTATTAACAATTATAAACACATATCTTCCAAGTAGACGGAAAATTAGATAGCTGATAGCGACTTTTCATATATATTAGATGAAATCCGTGAAATAATAATGTTCGCATGTTCGCAAATAATACTTATAGCTATAGGCGATCTTAACTCCTCGCTACACAGAGATCCACCACTGCAACGAGATATTCTGCTTCGTAATAAACTGAGCGAATTGGAAATGACTCTCCCCGAGAACTATCCCATAATGCATACATACGAGCGCGGAACAGGGAAGTCGCAAATAGACTATATAATTCATAGTGAAATGGAGTTGGTTAGTGATGTTGCAATACTGAGTATCATCCTTTCAACACGTCACCCCACTCTGCAGTGTGTGCAAAATTCCATCTATAGAAAAACTTCCACAGTGTGAATCAAAGCAGAATAGATAGAACAAGCTCCGGTGGGACAAAATTGACCAAGAAAAATACCAGCAACTACTACAAGAAAGACTTTGTGCTATTGATTGTGGAAATCCAAATGCTGCTGTTGAATGCCTTGCCATTACATTGTCACTGACAGCAAAGGAATGTGCAAGTGCCCCCAAGAAACGAAAATCAAATAAGGACAATCTGTGGTCTCCAGATATCAAACTCGCCTCTATGAGCAGCAAGGAGGCATTCTATAAATGGAAACAATTAGGAAAACCAACAGTCCATATAATCCCGTATACATGTATATAAATATGAAGAACTGTAAGAAAAATCTCAGACAAGTGCAACGGCGATCATATGCTATGAAACATTACTCCTTATATAACAGTATCATGTCATACCATGACAGAAAAGACAAAGAGAAAAAGTATTTCTATAAGTTGATTGAAAAACAGAAAAATTCTGGAAATCTAAAATTGACAAAATTGTTCCTGAATGATGTGTGCTTAACAACGGAAGAGATGCAACGTGATGGTTGGGCCAACTACTTCAAGGACCTCGCAACACCTGCAAATAATGGATATTCTGAAATAATTGAAAAACAACAGGACTCTCTGCAGTACGGATTTACTTCCGGAACATCCCCGTCCATGGCCAGCTTAATACTCACAGAAGCTATTGCTGAAGCAATTGACACGAGAAAGCAAATGAGACTATTATTTGTTGACGCAACTCAATCTTTTGACTGAGTATGGCACGACTCTATATTCTCCCAAGACTGATTTATGGTCTTGAAAGTCTAGTCTTGAAGCAACGAGATTTTAATGAGCTAAATAAATTTCACCGAGCAATACTGAGACATATACAAAATCTTCTAGAAAGAGCCGCAAACTCTCCTATATATGGATTATTTGGACAACTACCAGTTGAAGCTATAATACATAAGAGACAACTTGGACTACTCGATAATATACTTAGAGATAAAGGGACTGCTCGCCAGTTATTAGAAAGACAGATTAGTATAAAAGATGCATCTTCAAAAAGCTGGTGTATACACATGGAAAACATCTTACAAATGTATGGCCTACCTTGAATTCACAAACTGCTTCAACAATCTATTCAAAAGTCAATGTGGAAACTAACTGTAAAGAGGAAAGTAAATGAATACTGGCTACGTGAAATTCTAGAGAGTGTACAGGAAAAATCTACTCTAAAGTTTTGGAATTGTAGTGACACAGAAATAAACAAGTGCCATCCTATTTGGGAATATTCTGGAAGTGATGTTATCTCCGTGATGAAGGCCAGTGTACGAGCAAAGTTAATCACAGGAACATATTTACTACAATATAATCGAGCAAAGTACAGTAATAGAAAAGTTACAGATCTATGTCCACTGTGTAAAACAGATAAAGAAACAGTAAGACATTTTCTAACAGAATGTCAAGTGCTAGAAACAACACGACTTCCAAAGCGCCTATCAAACATCCAACAGGAATACGGAATAGACAGTAAAGATACTATACAACACATAATAGACTGCTCTAAAGATATTAAAGAGCCAATTAAACAGAAAGAGGTCATGGAATTGCAAGAGGATTATGTTTTGCTTTGCATTCGAAACAAAATGCAATAATCAATAGTACAAGTGTCACAGCATAACCGGATATGATTCTTATGGAAAATTTTAGACACTGCACATTTAATTTATGGAAGAAGACTTTTTTTAGAAGGTCCTAGTGTGTTATTGATTTTATCTATTTTAACCATCACTAAGAATGAACTATGAATTTTACCTATCTTAACATTTCCACTGGTGTTTTTATGGATTTTACCTGGTTTAACCATACATGCATCTCTAGGAGTGGTGTATGGATTTTACTTGTTTTTAAATATCACCAAGAGTGTTTTATGGACTGTACCTATTTTAACCATCTCTAAGAGTGTTTTATGGATTTCAACTCTCTTAACCATCTCCAGTGGTGATTTTATTGATCAATTGTTTTAACCCTCTGCACTGGTGTTTTAATGGATTTTCCTTGTTTTATTCTTCTCCAAAGAAGTGTTCAATTTTAATCCCAAGTAAAAGCATTAAGAATGGAAGGTGATGGCAGACTTCACGCTGAATGCGGTGCTCCAGGAAATGGAGGAAGATCCAAGACCAAGTAAACGAAGTAAGGTATGAGGTCACTTGCTTGAGCACGTGGGTTTTTCTCCGGGTTCTCCGGTTTTCCTCCCACAATAAGACCTCACGCGCGCTACAATTCGGGCCAACGAGCTAGATTAATATAAGTTGCACAACTTGTTTCTAAATCGTTGTAAAGAAATAAAGTTTAAAGTTTTTTTTTTTTAAACCAAGTAAGTATACAAAGGTTATCTTTCTCAGAACAATAATTGCCTCACAAACTATTCTTAAAATTCACAATTTTTTATAAAGGACAATAGTGTTAAAAGTGGTGAAAAGAAGTAAAATAATACCTGATTAAGGCATAACTAGCTTTTATTAAAGAGTCGCGCAACGATTTTTTTCTAGTGTGGATTGTTAAATACACGTATCATATAAACATTACAATAAAATTTAACATTGAAACCAGCATCAAAATTAATGACATAATAAAAAAGTTATAGAGAATAAAATCCATTTTCCTAACCTCTCTGTAATGAACTGTAATGATTCACTTTTTCAGTCTTTACGTACTTTGATTACTTTACTCTGTAGTGGTCAAACCGGAAGTTACACAAACCGAAAGTAGGTCGCACATGCAGGATATTAACTTCAAGTTTGGAAGTTCACTTCTCTTGAGTATTTTTACATGTCTTTGTAAGTTTTTCGCCACCAAGGTTTATTTTGTAATAATTTGTTGATTTTCTTTTATTTTATTTGTTTATTCAAGCACTTTCTTTACGTTCATTCTACAGAAAAAGTCCGAAATAAAAAACAGCGGGAAAACATGGGATTGTAATTTGTATTTCCTACCGCTGTTTAGTGAACCAGGGGTTAATGTTTAGGTATAAAATGCATTCTATTTACTCTTAGTTAGCCGCCATATCCACCCCCGTAAAAATGTAATGAGAAATATAACAAATACAAGACCACAGGAACTTGTAATTGTTACTTTAAATATATATACAAGTAATTCATGGACTTCTGATATTATATAACCACATATCCCACAATAAAAAAAAAACAAGGACGGACACTCGAAATTTTCAAACCTACCCCTCGCCGCTTAAAATGATATTTCCTTTTGTTCTTGTAAAAAGTATCCACTTAATTTAGTAATGGTCATTTGGGCAACTCCCTTTTCTATCTTCAAGTATATGATTATCCCTATTTTCTAGAATTTTAAAGGAAATATTCAGTCGAAAACATTGAGAAACACTGTTCCTGACTTGTACATTCTCTCATAGTTCCTTCCTAAATTGAAGTACTCCTTATTTTTGAACACCAACTGCTAAACAAAATCAGGTAAGTTCCTACCAAAATCCTGCAAAATTGGAAATAAAGAGTACTTCGATTTAGGTGGGAACTATGAGGGAACAGGTCAGTTTTCTGCCCCTTTCCTGTTAGGAACAGTGTTTTGCGCTAGATATTTTTTTACCAAAACAAAAGAAAATATCGTTTTAAGTGGCGAGGGGTAGGTATGAAAATTTCCAGTGTCCGTTCTTGTTGTTTTCTTTTTTTTTTGGGTATATGTATGATTATATATATATACAAGTTTCTGTGGTCTGACCTTTATCAATGTACATGTTACTTAAGAGAGAAGCTTTTATGTGAAAGCTTGATTACAGGTCCAGTTGGTAGACATGGTCTGTACTCTCCTGTCAACTACTGTTTAGCTTACCTATATGTGTGTCTATCACTCAACATCTAATTTTTATTGATAAGTCAAACATCATGAATACTTATTCACTTTCAATACATATAAAATTATCTGAACTAGTTATAGTTGGTAAAATCTCATCAGGGTTACAAATCAATTACAAATGGTGATTATTGATGATCTTTTTACCAGCATTACAACGCCAGCCACTGGACATGTCAGATTTATATTGTAGACTAATGTTTTATGTTTTTGTTTTTAGTATTTTGATAAATTGAAGATATGAAGAACAAAGGCTCCAGAAGATCTGTTACATCAGCCAAAGAGAATCCAGTAGAATCTACTCCAACTGAAGTAGCTCAGGATATACTACGTCAACGATTATGTCAATGTTCACATCCACCAAGTATACTGGGATATGAAATAGAGAAAAAGTAAAATATATATATAGGCCTATATATGTATATAAATATAAGGATTGGTTTTCAATTTTTGCAAAGATATTGAAGTATAACAGGAAAATGACGTATAACAAATTGTATAAAATCGCATAGCGTAGCAAACAACTCCTCTTCATGTCACCAGTAACAATTCTTCATAAGACATGGATGTTATTTTTGTCAGTCACACTTGGTGTAACAGATGTTACTTTTCTAATCACATTTGGTGTGACAGATGTCACTTTTCTAGTTATATTTGGTGTGACTAGTGTTACTTTTCTAGCCATATTTAGTGTGACTTGTGTTACTTTTCTAGTCATATTTAAGGTGACTGGTGTTACTTTTCTAGTCATATTTAAGGTGACTGGTGTTACTTTTCTAGTCATATTTAAGGTGACTGGTGTTACTTTTCTAGCCAAATTTGGTGTGACAGGTGTTACTTTTCTAGTCATATTTGGTGTGACTGGTGTTACTTTTCTAGTCATATTTAAGGTGACTGGTGTTACTTTTCTAGTCATATTTAAGGTGACTGGTGTTAATTTTCTTGTCATATTTAAGGTGACTGGTGTTACTTTTCTATCATATTTTAGGTGACTGGTGTTACTTTTCTAGTCATATTTTATGTGACTGGTGTTACTTTTCTAGTCATATTTAAGGTGGCTGGTGTTACTTTTCTAGTCTTATTTGATGTGACTGGTGTTACTTTTCTAGTCATATTTAAGGTGACTGGTGTTACTTTTCTAGCCAAATTTGGTGTGACAGGTGTTACTTTTCTAGCCATGCCAGGTTTATTCAGTAAACGGTCAGCTCTCCAGTTATGAAAATGTTGAAAAAATCACTTCATCCTAAAATTTCCACAACCTCAGAAATGCTAATCAAAATCTTCTTCATTCAGAACAATTTTGAATTTAATAAGTTTGTTAATAGTGTACCAGTGACGGATTTATTGTATATAATTGGATTAAATATGAATAATTTAATGTACATGGTCTATATTAATAGAGATGATATGGATGTTGACTATAAATGTACTTTAATGTATAATTGTTAGCATGGTACAAATTTTTGCAGAAATTCTTCGACCTCGAAATAAGCGAAAATAAGTACACTGCGAAAAAATCTAAATTACAGTATAAGGTTACTGGTGTTACTTTTCTAGCCATATTAGGTGTGACTGATGTTACTTCACCATTTGCATTTTGTTAGACAGGCTTTTTTGAGACACAATGTCAGCTTCGAAATTTAATTTGGTTGTTATATGCATATGCATAAAATTGATTAAGAAATTTTTTTTATTTTAGACAGTTATTAGAACTTGTAAAAAGGACAGCCTTAACAGGAGAAAGTAACTCTGCTCTGATAATTGGTCCCAGGGGTAGTGGAAAGACTATGGTAAGTTTATAGTGTCTGCTCTGATAATTGGTCCCAGGGGTAGTGGAAAGACTATGGGAAGTTTATAGTGTCTGCTCTGATAATTGGTCCCAGGGGTAGTGGAAAAACTATGGTATGTTTATAGTGTCTGCTCTGATAATTGGTCCCAGGGGTAGTGGAAAGACTATGGTAAGTTTATAGTGTCTGTTTTAGTGGATGTTCAGATATTTTAAGAAAATTGACAACAGACAAGTTCATTTTTTATGATCAGTACTATCACATCAATATTAAAACAGTATTTGGAGGAATGTGTTTTAAATTTTAATTTAATCTTCAAGTCTGAAACAAGACAAAATGTTTACCAGCATGAATCTGTTGTAATTAGAGATAACTAAAAGAGGAACATTTAATTTTATTAACCCCAAACTGAATGGTTAACTTTTATATCCATCTGTACTGTTATCTCCCTTTATGATACTGTGAGAAAAAGTAATTATCCCCCGCTCCAACGGAGTTGGCGGGGGATATAGAAATGGGTTCCGTCCATTCGTCTGTTCATCCGTCACAAGTACAATGTTAAGTTTTTCCGTTAAAGTTTTTCAAACAATTAAAATTATTCAGAATTTTTCATTCTAATTTAAAGAAATTATTATTCTAATTTATTTTTAAACATGTGTATATGTTTTTACATAATTTATTGACCAGAAAACTCACCTAGAACACAATGTTTTAACCTTTTGCATTAAAGTTTGCTACATGTTTTTATATTATGATTTAAGAATAGCAGGTTAATATAACAAATTTATACCAAAAAGAAATAGTGCTATTACTTCAAAAGTGTTTACATATTTCTCTGCAACATTTTAATACCTGCAATTTTAGTGTTTCTTAGTAAAAATGCATATTTTATATGAAAAATGTACATTTTGAGAAAAGGAACTTGTTTATTTTATAGGATTTTCTGTAAAAACTCTAGATATCATGTAATTATAAAAAGAAGTTTAACGTATATACATGGTTTTTTAAGTGGTTCAGTATTTTTGGGGTAAATATGTAAATTTTTAAAAGAATACACTTATTTTGAGAAAATTCTTTTTTGTGGTTATTATCAATTTACTGTTATCTTTGATGGAGTTCTTTACATTGGGTGGGTATTTTGGTGTAGGATTTTATTTTTCTGAAAAAATATCCATTTATTATTTATAATACAAATATTTAAAAAAAGGAATGATGATTATAATGCTACTGCTGCTGATGACAATGATGATGATGTATGCTGCTAATGATGTTGAATTTATGCTAGGCATGATGTTGAATTTTCTTAATGATGATGATGATGGTGTTGATGATGCTGATGCTGATGATGATGATGAAAATTTGCTCTTGATGATTTTCATACAGTGGAACATACTTGTAATGAATATCATTAAGTGAGCAAAATTTGTGATATATAATAGTTATTATTACATTGTCACATATATATATATATATTTTTTCATTAATAGCATATTACGTGGAATATTTCAACCAACAACTTGTCTCTTTGATGATGATTATGTTGATGATGATGATGATGATGATGAACAAATTTTCTCTTTGATTATTTCCAGTTTTTCAAAATGATGTTATAAATTTTAACATATGCATTTAAACCTAAATAGCTTATAATCACTTCTGTTTTTAATGAATACAACATCAACAACAAAAAATGAAAAAAACATGAGAAAAAGATTCAAGTTCTATCTGTATGTTACTGATGAAAAATGTTTAACTACTCATGGATATTGTTGATATTTTGATTAAAATATGAAACATCATTTTAAAACATTATAGTTTTCCAGTCATTATTAAGATAACAAAAGACTATAAGTTAAACATGAAATTGAATAGAAGTTGTAATCACTGAAACTATTGGTAGAAAATAGAAAGTGAGTAGAGCGGGGGATCTGAATGAAAATGTCTTCTTGTTTATCTTTAAAACATTCTCTAAAGATTGCTAAAACTCGCGCATGAAAGTACTAGGAAAAATTTAAATTTAATCTGATGCTGTTATTACTGTTTTTATATTTCTTCTGTGTACAAGATTGAATATATATATATATATATACTTTATATATGTTATTAGTTATACAGGTTACACAGCCCCATGTACCATGTCAAGGAATTATGTACCTGAGCCACAGGTAAAAAGTACATAAATCTTTGACAGGGTCCCTCGGGCTGAGTAACCTGCCAAAAGGCTGTATAATGCATCTGTCAACCTTATAAGCAAACATTCACTACCAGTGAAAAATATGAAATAAAGCAATAACATTTAATGTAAATTTGTATCCTGATTTTTATCATATAAATACAGTCAAACTTCGGTTATTCGAACTTCTATTATTTGAATACCTTAGGTTATTCGAAGTTCTCCGTAGGTCCCATTCGCCCTGCACTATAACTTTTATTAAAAAACTTCGCTTATTTAAGTTCGTAATTCGAATACCCACGATTATTCAAACCTAATTTGAGTCCTAAGTTAGACTTTTCAGTGGAAATATACCCCCAAAAATTGGAAGTTGACATTTTTATTCATTTCTAAAACAAAAGAACTCTCACCTGTACAATTTAATAAAAACAAGTATGGTTTCACTTTTACCCATTTATGTTACCCAAGCGTAACTGACAGTCATTTTGTAGACATGCGTATGCCATGTATTGTCAATTGTAAGCCATGTTGATCATCAATCACAAAAAATTGATCGTAATTGTTCATTCAAACAGTAATTATAATCCCAGGTAATAGAAAATGAGCTGCACACGTGTAGCGATACTCAAGTAAACGATTAAAAGAATTCTGTTGACCAAGGTTATCATAAATTTTTTTTTAAAAAAACAGCATCTGAATATTAATTTGATATTTCATATAGCCTAGTTTAAGAATTAAAAAAAAATCATTATTTTGTAATAAAGTTGACAGAAACAGTTTTCCGCCTTATTCACATTTCAGTTCTAGAAATTTTATAGACCTGTTCCTTTTTGTTTCGTTTAAAATTCTGTAAAATCATAAAAACGTGTATTGCATGCATAAAAAAGCATGGTGTACTTTCTGTGGATGGCTGTACTTACTGTGTCGTATGTATTACCACACGTGTTTGATTTTGTACCAGATTGTATTAAATTTTTGATTTTATTGAAATAAAATTAATATTTCTGTTTTTATGGAATTAATCATGAGAGGTCATGACATTATTCATTATAAACTGACAGTGATTAAACACTTTCATTTGCAATACAATACTGTTGTGTTTTAAGATAATGTACGGTGGATCGAGGTTTGAAGTTTCAAATTAACTTATTCGATTATTCGAACCTTAAATGAAGACCCTTCAACTTCGAATGATCGAAGTTTGACTGTACTCCCTGAAAGTTTTTGCTGCCGATCGATTGCTTTGTTGGTATTTGATGGCAAAAGTTTGGCTCTTTTAACTTCAATTTCTTTTTCTTAGTGACTTGCAACTCTTGTCGTCGCCATGGTTGTTTACTGTAACCAACGACACAATGTAAGAGTTACTTCCCTTGGTCTGCTAAGTATCATGTGAGTTTATGTACCCCGGCAGATTTATGAACACAGTTCCATGTATCCTGGCAAGTTAATTAATCTCTATGCGAGAAATTTCTTTGATAGCTGACAAAATATATATATATATATAATATATATATATATATATAAATATATATATATATATATATATATATATATATATATATATATATATATATATATATATATATATAGTTTTAAACTTGCATAAGTATTGGGACGTTCGTGATTTTCATACTCGAAATATTGGGTCTTCATCTAACTATTGGGTCATTTTCCATTAATTGGGACATGACCCATTAATATTGTTGGGTCTCCAAAAGTCTTGTGGTCAATTTGATATTTCTTTCAAATAAACTTAAAATAACGTCTCGTCTAAAACCGAATTATTGGGACCCGAAAATCGGCTATGTATACGACACCGTTAGCTCAACATAGTTAGACCTTTCCAGAGATGTATAAATGTATAAATTCAGCCAATCAGCAGCTTCCGATATACGACCTATGACGAAAAGAGACGGAAACAAACGATGTACAAAAAGAAAATGGCGGCTTTCCTTTTGACTGAAAATTGTGGTAAGTGTTGTCTTTGTAGCGATTCAAAACTAAATTATTCTCGTATAGGCAAATTTTAAAAGGCAAAATACAGAAACTTCTTGATTTTGCGCGGGGCCCGCCGAATATACGATGGACGCTCTCTATCATGTCTATAGAATCAGACATCACTATCAATGTGCCGTACAATGGCAACGTCTTTGGAACTATTGACAGGTTTGGCACAATAATCGAAACGGATAATTCAAATACGATAAAATCTTCCATTTTAGTCTAAGAATTAAATTTTTTAAAAGTTACGAAAGCACTGTTAATCTGCTTAGTTTGCGTCCCATTCACAGTATCTAAAATTTATATTTTTCACAAAGGGGCTGCATTTCTTAGTGTCAATTTTCAGAATTTCATGCAAAGTTATCGATATGTATGAATTTGTAACCACGCTTGTAATGAAATCACAATAATCTTAAAACAAAAACACAAAATTCTTGACATCAAGCCCCTGTGATTTTTCTCTTGGTAAATATTCCTAACTTAAATAAAGGGGTCTGCTGTGTACTGTGTGATGTCTACTGAAGTTTGTGCAGAATAATTACTTTCATCGGATATGGAATCGAATTAGTTGAAGTTTTTGCATAAAAACGATGTTGTTCCTGGATTTTGCTCTGTGCCCATTTTCCAAAATGTCTCGCACAAATACATGTATTAATGGATATTGATCATGTGGATCATGTGGTACCACTGGCAGATTCCATTAAGTACAAAATTGTATCTATTGCAGTTCTATATTTACTATATTTCCCTCCCAATAGCAAAAACCGAATACTTATTTTTCTGATCCATAGAGCCCTGGGCCTGTTGTCAAAAAGTTGAGTTGAGTAATGGTGTTTAACGTCCCAGTCAAGAATATTTCACTTATATCGAGACGTCGTCAGCTATAGGCGAAAGTGCAGAAATTTTGCCTGTGCGTTGCGCTGATGGCATTATACAGCAGGGTTCTTTATCGTGCCATGCCTGCCATGACATGGGACCTCGTTTATTTTAAGTTCCCATCCGAAAGAACCCTGACTTTCATTTCGTAATGCCGAGTGCTTGGCGAAAGAACAGTCACTACCCACTTTCAAGTCTTGGGTCAGACCCGGCCGGGGTTCGAACCCACGGCCTTCCACTTACAGAGCAAGCACTCTACCAACTGAGCTACCGCAGTGGCTTGTTGTCAAAAAGAGTGTGATTTAATTGTACAAGACATAAGATCAGTTGCAGTGGCTATTTTACAGCCCTGGATCAGATAGACATTTACTATTATTTGTATTCTTACTGTAATGCTTCAATAGCTTTGCAAGTAGTTAAAATTTAAAAATTCTTTATCCATAAAAACAGTTAAGGTTGACCTGTAAAATCTCTGCATAATGATATAATAATTGTGAAAAATATTAAACAACAACTATTCGAAAAAGGAAAAAGTGAAATATATTGATACTTTCAACAGAATCAAATTAGCTTCATTAACCATTTAACTTACTGGTTTGTATTAACTGCACAAACTAGGCCCAGCTAGAGTCGACAGGATTATAACCACACCATCAAAACCACAAATATTGTGCTTGTTTCTCTATATTTTTTTAAGAAGTTGGTTATGTAACCTTGAATGTAGTACACTTTCCAGGACTGCAGGTTACAATTCATATTTGTTTTAAACCTGGGTATGCATAGGTGCAACTTTTGTCTTAAATATCAATTCAAGTTGGTTGTCATTTGTGTATTCCAGATAGTAAATAATATATATTCATATTATAAATTTGTTTGGACACTGGTTATATGTGAGATTGTTAGTATAGAACTTAAGGCACTGTAACATTATTATATCTGGTGCCCATACAAAATCAGGAGTTTTAAAATTACAGGTTGCAGTGTATAGCACAAATCGTCAGGCTTCCCCAAACTTTGTCTGACCTCTGACATGGCGGATAAAAATGCTTGACAAACCAGTTAAAATTCCGGGAACAGATGTCAGATTGTCTGGTTTTGGTTTTAGTATCACCTTAAAAATAAAATTCTCAATCGAAAAAATGTTTGAATGTCACATGCTTTAAAACTGTCAGAAAAGCATGAATTTGACATCAATTTTCTAAACTTTTGCCTGTTGTGGTTGATGTCTTCTAGAATAAGAAAAATGCTAATGATGGAATACGTTCATCGAGCTATACCAGGTAAATGATTAATTACAGTCCTGAGTGAGATTTGAACCCACAACCAATGACTTTGAAAGCCAGTGACAGTACCACTTTGCCTTGTATGGCCATGTAAGAAGAGGAGAAATCTCCATGAAATTATCGATGGACTGCTAACTAGTCATTATGTTTCATTGTATAAAAGTGCACTCTGTTGATATGAGCACTGGCTGTTTTACAACATCTCTTTAACTTTATAACATGAGTTGAGTTGAGTTGAGTAATGGTGTTTTATGTCCCAGTCAAGAATATTTCACTTATATCGAGACGTCCCCAGCTATAGGTGAAAGTGCAGAATTTTGCCTGTGCGTTGTGCTGATGGCATTATACAGCAGGGCTCTTCATCGTACCACATCTTCCGTGACCCAGGACCTCGTCTATTTTAAGTTCCCATCTTAGAGAACTGTGACTATAATTTCGTAATGCTGAGTGCTTGGCAAAAGAACAGTCACTTCACACTTTCAAGTCTTAGGTCACACCTGGTCGGGGTTCAAACCCAGAACCTCCCCTTCTTAATAACAGGATTTTTTTTGAAGTTCCAAGCATTTATAAGACTAGAATACCATGTGATATGATAAAAACAAACAGATTCAAGCTTTGTTTCATTTACACATAAATTTTTGAATTTTAGATTTAGTATGTGAGGCCTTCATTAGTTACAGATCAAGTTTGAGTTTGAGTTCCAGTTCACTGATTTTAGATAAAATTATTGGAGTTAGACTTAAAAAAATTTCCTTAAAACATTAGTTTTATGGATTTATTGTTAGCTCACCTGAGCACAAAGTGCTCAAGTGAGCTATTGGTATCAATAGAGGCAGACCCTCCGTCGTCCGTCCGTCTGTCCGTCAACAATTGCTTCAAACGACTTCTTCTCAGAAACTTCTGGTCACATTTTGTTTAAACTTGGTCAAAAGCATCTATAGAACATTTCCTTTCAGATTTGTGTTTTTGGTTGCCATGGCTACCAGATGTGGGTCACAATAACCTACATAGTTAAAAACCTAAAAAAATCTTCTTCTCCAAAACCACTTCACTGAGATAAAATCTGATGTGATATTTGGCATCTGCAGCATCTTATATACCAAGTTTGTGAATTTCATTTCATAATTAAAATTATGAATAAATTTAGGTGAACTCTTTTTCCAATCATTTTCTTATGTGAAGAAACATATGTTTGACAATTTTCATGAAATTCTGTAAAATACAAGTCACTTTTTTCGACCTTTTTCATTTTCAATTCTAGCAACCCAAGGGTCGAGGGTTCAAATCCCAGTGGGGCAACTTTTTTTTTTTTAAATTTTTAAATTTTTTGTTTATTTTCTGAATTTTTTGACTTACAATGGTGCATGGAAGAAATTTTATGAATTTTTACTTTTTAGTGTTTTTTTTTTTTTAAATACATGTGATACTGCAACCCAAGGGTCGAGGGTTCAAATCCCAGTGAGGCCACTTTATTATTATTATTATTATTTTTTTTTTTTAATTTCTGAATTTTATGACTTACAATGGTGCATGGAAGAGATGTTATGAATTTTTACTTTTTAGTGAATTATTATTTTTGAAATACATGTGATACTGATATGTAGATTTAGCTAAAACCTTGATGATTTTTTTTTTTTTTTTTTTTTTTTTTAGCTCACCTGAGCTGAAAGCTCAGATGAGCTATTGCTATCCATCTTCGTCCGTCGTGCGTCGTCCGTCGTGCGTAAACTTTTTACATTTTAATCTTCTCCTCCAAAACCACTGGGCCAAATTTAATGAAACTTAGTAACCATCATGCCTGGGTAAAGCCCTTTCAGATTTGCACAAATGAAGGAGTTATGTCCCCTTGGGGCCCCATAAGGGGGAAATAGTGAAAAACTTTAAAAATCTTCTCCTCTGAATCTACAAGAGATATACCTTAGTTATTTCATTTATGACATCCTTAGGTCATCTTTTTTCAGATTTGCACAAATGGTAGCCATGGGTCTCAAAATGGGGAAATTGTAAGGCACTGAGTGGGGAAATTGCTAAAAATTATATATTTGTCACTATATCTTGAAAACTATTAACTTTTTGTATAGGCATGTATATAAGAATATTGTAGGTATTGACATGACGATCATTTTGATATATGGTTCAAGGTCATATGTTCAAAGGTCAAGGTCACAGCTGTAAAAGAAGACTTAAATTGCTAATTGTCTTGAAAACTGTTAACTTTTTGTATAGGCATGTATATTAGAATATTGTGGGTATTGACATGACAATCATTTTAATATATGGTTCAAGGTCATATGTTCAAAGGTCAAGGTCACAGCTGCAGAAGAAGACTTATATTGCTAATTATCTAGAAAATTATTAACTTTTTGTATAGGCATGTATATTAGAATATTGTAGGTATTGCTAAAGCGATCATTTTGATATATGGTTCAAGGTCATATGTTGAAAGGTCAAGGTCACAGCTTCAAAAGAAGACTTAAATTGCTAGTTATCTTGAAAACTATTAACTTTTTGTATAGGCATGTATGTTAGAATAATGTAGGTATTGCAACAAAGATCATTTTGATATATGGTTCAAGGTCATATGTTGAAAGTTCAAGGTCACAGCTGCAAAATAAGACTTAAATTGCTAATTATCTTGAAAACTATTAACTTTTCCTATAGGCATGTATATTAGAATATTGTAGGTATTGCGACAACGATCATTTTGATATATGGTTCATAGTCATATGTTAAAAGTTCAAGTTCACAGTTGCAAAATAAGACTTAAATTGCTAATTATCTTGAAAACTATTAACTTTTTGTATAGGCATGTATATTAGAATATTGCAGGTATTGCGACATCGGTCATTTTGATATATGGTTCAAGGTCGTATGTTGAAAGGTCAAGGTCACAGCTGCAAAAGATGACTTAAATTGCTAATTATCTTGAAAACTATTAACTTTTGTATAGGCATGTATATTAGAATATTGTAGGTATTGCGAAAAAGATCATTTTGATATATGGTTCAAGCTCACAGGTGCAAAATAAGACTTAAATTGCTAATTATCTTGAAAACTATTAACTTTTCCCATAGGCATGTTTATTAGAATATTGTAGGTATTGCGACATCGGTCATTTTGATATATGGTTCATAGTCATATGTTGAAAGTTCAAGGTCACAGCTGCAAAATAAGACTTAAATTGCTAATTATCTTGAAAACTATTAACTTTTTGTATAGGCATGTATATTAGAATATTGTAGGTATTGCGACAAAGATCATTTTGATATATGGTTCAAGGTCATATGTTGAAAGTTCAAGTTCACAGCTGCAAAATAAGACTTAAATTGCTAATTATCTTGAAAATTTTTAATTTTCCCTATAGGCATGTTTATTAGAATATTGTAGGTATTGCGACAACGATCATTTTGATATATGGTTCATAGTCATATGTTGAAAGTTCAAGGTCACAGCTGCAAAATAAGACTTAAATTGCTAATATCTTGAAAATTTTTAATTTTCCCTTTAGGCATGTTTATTAGAATATTGTAGGTATTGCAACAACGATCATTTTGATATATGGTTTAAGGTTATATGTTCAAAGCTAAAGGTCATATCATCATAGGAATACTTAAATTATTAATTATCTTTTAAAGTTTCTGTACTTAATTTATTGTCTATTGCACTTTGCAAACAATATTGGACATATCTTCAGGTGAGCGTTAAGGCCCATGGGCCTCTTGTTTTTTTTTTTGTTTTGTTTTGTTTTACAAAATCATTGTTATGTGACATTATTTAAATTAATTGAACAATTTTTTAAAAATAATTTGCAGTTGAATTTTACAATTTTTTTTAAATATTTTAATTTATTGTCAAATCTGTAAAGTCTTAAATCCGGATCTGAAAATTGCTCATGTGAGCTTTTGTTATGGATAAGAACTCTGCCATCCATCCATACATCCATCAAAAGACTTCCTTCTCAGACACTACTGGTCACATTTCATTCATATTAGTCAAAAGCACTTTTAGACCATTGCCATTTTCATTTGTGTTTCTGGTCGCTTTGGCTACCAAAAGTAGGTCACAGTGACCTATATAGCTAAAACCCAACATAATAAAAATAATGTTATCTGAAACTACTTCTATTGAGGCAACATGTTATGACTTAACTAGGTATTATCAAGACATACCAGTTACATTTAAACTCAGGTGAGCATATAAGGGCCATCTTGGGCCTCTTGTTTTTAAAAATTTGCAGATATTGAAATCAAATTTGGTATGCAAGTCTACCATAATAAGATTACAGAGTTTGATTCTGGTTCACTGATTTTCAACAAAATTATGGGAAATGGACTTTAAATTTCCTTAAAATATTAGTTACTGGATTTGTTTGTAAAAGCCTGAAGAAGCTATTTGTAAGTTCAAGACATAACTTAGCCAAAATTGTGTACTGGAACAAAATTTAAAACTATGTAAGTGCCCAATGTAAGAACCACTTTGTATGATATATATACAGTTTCATATTCAGGACTTAACAAAAGTGGCTGTGTGAATTTTGAAAGGTTGTAGTGTTAAAGATGTTTTGGTATTTGCATTAATGGTAAAATCAGATATTTCAGATGTGTACTGTAAGCAGTAATCATAAGTAATTAATCAAGCATAATATCTCTTGTTCTGGCATACTTTCAGAGCTACCTGTATACTGCCACAGGTACATAATTGTTAAATGATGACTAGAATGAGATACATTTTAAAATCAACATTTTCTATGTTCAAATTTCAGTTTTCAATATTTCAGAATGGATATGGTTATTGCTGCAGCCTTTAGCCTATAGTCTAGGAAAAACATTGAGGCATTTGTTTCTTTATCTCAAGATGGAAAGAGAGCAATAGATATATTTATAAAATTCAGAAGAGGTTGGCATTCCAGTCACAAATCCATACATATTTGCAAGGCTAAATGCTGTCTCTCCATGGAATGTAAACACAGAGCTTAAAGAAATTGTTACTATGTGCCCAGGAATCAATTACCCAGAACAAATAAAATCAAGGTCCTTGAGGAAATATATTGCCACTGTATTTCAGGTTAGTGTTCATGATAGTGTTCAGTTTTGAAAATTTAAGACATATACACAAAGGCTATGGAATGTGCTTTTGGACATTTTTGTTTAGAAATAAAGGTGACTTAGGGCACTTTTCTTCTAATTTTTCATAACAATTTACATAAGTAAAGACATAGCATTTAGGTGTAGAATTCGAATTTTATTCGCACTGATCATAGGTCGTCAATTGTGATTTATAAGCCCATATGTACCTTGTATATACCAATCAATGGTGTATTGGATAAACCCTTATACTTAGCAGCTCTGTATTATCAATTTTACTATTGTGTGTTCCAAACCGGTTGTCTACATTTTTAGTTAAGTTGCAACCATGTTGAACTTCGCTATTAATTTGATCATGCAGGCATGCAGGCAGGGGTTAGTTATTAGTTAATGTCTTATTATATCAGATATATCAGTGATCAATAGTGAAATCATTGGAATAGCCAAGAACATGATAAGTTATGCTCGATTCAGCCTTGTTTTAGATTAACACCATTTTTTCAGTACAATAGGCATGATGGTATTGTACCTAGATGCTGTTGAATTGTCCACAGTCATTTTACAACTTTCTTTGTTTAAAGAGAGAACAATCTCCTTAATCTGTCAAGGTCAACAATATATCCAACACATTTTGCTGGACTTTATTTACTTTTTAGTTTGTATTTACAAAGGGATACCTTTTATTTAGCATCATCGATGCAAGATCCTTTTAACAATGTAAGTGGACATCAGTTTTGGATGTTCTTCAGGGAATAAACTTGACATGCAATAATTTTTTATCATTCAACAATTTATTTAAAACTATCACTGGTTTTTATCTGTTAAGTATTATTTTGATACTCTTTTATTCTTTTTATTATGACATGAATGTTTTTGATACTCTTGTATCTTTAAATTTTCTAGATGAGAAAAGCTGTAATAATGCTGATGTGATTTTAAACAATATCTTATTCACTCACTCTTTATGTTTTATAGATATTAGATATGAATGAGAATGAAAAAGAAATGCTGGCAACATATTTGGGTCATGGTGTCAAAACCCACAAAGAGAATTAAAGATTATCCGATTCAACATGAAAAATGTCTGTGGTATGTTTATAAACATTTTTTTTCTTGGTAAATCATAAAACAGCTTCCTTTGTGTATTTGAGCATTAGTCTTTTGATTTGCTAAAATATTAACTAAATTCTTTCCCTACTGGTATAAAGCATTAACTTGTTTATAAAAAAAGGTACCCACTGTATCATGTTTGGGGTACATGATATATGATTAGTAGAGGTGGGGCAGGTAACAAATTTAAATCAGAGTACCAGATTTGCCATTATCTGTATGCACAGAAGTATTCCTATATACTTTCTGATAATAAAAACTGGAACTTTTTTATTCAAGCTGTGTCATAGCATCATCATAACAAGTCAAAATATGATCAGATTTTGAATTTTTAAAAAAGCTTACAATATGCTCAAACAGTTAAGTGAATTGGATATGCAAGGAAAACCACTGAACTTTGCTAATTTATTCTTTAAGCACAGTATTTTAAGTTATAACACTTTTATAACGGCCATAACTTTACATGATAAAAAGGCACCCAATAACTCATTTCATCTCTTGTTGTGTCATTTAAAATTAGTTGCCAAATGTTACAAAGTTCAAGATTGAAAGAAGCCCTTGGTTGAGTTAAACTGGTCATGAAGTGTAAAACTATGAATAAAAAAAGTAAATTTGTATTCAAATGTTTTTGAAGTTAAAACTTAAAGCTGTGTTTTATTGCAACATACATGTAATTCTTCTACTTTTATTTCTTTTTTTAAGGTGTTGCAGCTTTTGATTGCAGTGGAGAAAGGGGATGTGCTTACTTATAAAGGAATGAGTTTGTCAGATATTTCAGTAGCAGGTATGAAATTCATACTATATTGTGTTGTGTTTACCTATTTTGCAAATGATGGAAAGGGAATGATGTACACATGTACATGCTCATATATGTTTACATGTACATATATGTTTACATGTACATGTATGGCCATGCAATGAAAAATATTGATTAAGGCCATATCTTTATACTAAATTTCAAGTTTGTTCATGTTGTTGCTATGGCTACATAAACTAGGTCAAGGTGACCTGGACTGAAAATATCTGTAAAAACTCAGTGTTTAGTCTAAAGTTTGTTTATTTCATAGAAGTCAGTCAAAAAATTGGTTATGCAATTTTTATTAAATGGATTTAAAATGTTATAACTCGACTATATGAGCATATAGTGACATAGGGTTTTCATTTTTGGCATTTTCTTCAAAATGGACTTTAAAATGTTGTCAAAGTAAAAGGTTCAAGCTAATAACCTACAGGAATTTTTTCCTTTTTGCTTTTACTACTATTTTAGATATTTTTCATCAGATAGAAATATTCAAAAAAATTTAGCATTTTTTTTTTTTTTTTTTTTTTTTGTATATTTGTTTTTATTTTCTTTGATAAAGAAAACACACAAGAGACTGTTCTGAATACCAAGTTAATGATATTACATTTTCTTCTGTTGCTCCAAACATTGTTGTGGATTTCCTCAATGTAATTTCTCGATTTCATGACTTAAGATGTTGACTCTCTTGGAATTGATGACATGGCTTACTTTTGGCATATTATGCATTACTTTTTTCACTGAGTAAGATATTTTGATGAGAAATCATTTGCTACACAATTAAATTTTATTTTATGAATTTGGTTTATACAATGTACAAAATTCATTAAAATGATTGTTATTTTATAATCTTCAATAATATTACAACAGATAGGCAAAATTTCAATGATGTACATCGTAAGACAAAAAATAATGGTTTTTCAAAAATAATTATTACAGTTTCTGATTTTCTTCAAAATATTACTTCTGGTTGGGTCTAAGGGGAAATAATTCATCACTTAGCACCCAAAGAGATATATCCAAGTTTTCACATGTGCTATGCACTGATTGCATTTAGCTTTATTATACAAGACCATTTGCGACTTTACTAAAAGTTTAATTTTGACTACACAGAGTACAACTCTATAAACAGCTGCTACTAGGGGCATAGATGTTTCACAAACACATCTTTATGTTGGTTCTGCATGTTCTACTGAAGTTTAGTCTTTGTTATGAGATGAACTGTGATCTTTTGTTTTACACTGTATCTGTTCACCCATATTATACATGTCTTTACACATTTAATGTGTTAACTTGTTGTATTTAGCTGCATATTGTTGCTTCCTTGTTTTATCAGGTACTTGTTTGCTGTTGTATTATATGTGTTTCTAGCAAAACAAGATGTTCATGCATTTAAACTACAGTCTAACTTGTGTTAGCAGCCACTTGTATAAAGCAGCCACTTGTCTATAACGGCCATATCTGATTCCCCCCGATGAGTTTTGTTCTTTATTTCACCTCTATATAGCGGTCACTGTCTTATGCGGCCAGCGGCCACTATTTTTCCGACCCCAAGCTTCAACAGACTGTCTATAGCAGCCATTTGCAATGTTTACGAAACTTCGTCAATTTCCGGAAATTTCCGGAACCAGTCGACATAAAACAAAAAATCCCATAATGCAACACTGTTTATATGTGTCTAAGCGGCCATATTGGGTAAAGCTTACATCTCGATAAGACATTGACATTTTTTCAATTTTATAACATTTGATGTTTTTTCTTTATGTCATAGTAAACGGAATGCATTGACTTTAGAACAGCGAGTAGAATTGTTTTATAAATCTGTATAGGAGAAATTAAGTACTAGGAAACTCGCGGAAGTTATGGTGTTGGACGAACCCAAATCTAAGCTCTGTTATCAGACTATGAAGCAATGTATCTGGGGAAATAAACCGGTTGTGCTGTTCTACCGCTAACGGACATTAATTTCGTTAGTTTGGAAATCGTACAACGATGCGATATCAAGTCATCTCGGCATCAGTGTAAAAAGTCATTTCGGCAACGATATGATTTTGGCATCAATTTAAATTCAATTCGGCACCGACTTTGATTAAATTCGGCACAGAAAAAAAATATTTTATCATTTATTTTATGTTTGTGTACGATTTTTATATTAAAAATTAATAGTTATTTTTAGCTCACCTGAGCTGAAAGCTCAGATGAGCTATTGCTATCCATCTTCGTCCGTCGTGCGTCGTGCGTCGTGCGTCGTCCGTCGTCCATCGTGCGTAAACTTTTTACATTTTAATCTTCTCCTCCAAAACCACTGGGCCAAATTTAATGAAACTTGGTAACCATCATGCCTGGATGAAGCTCTTTCAGATTTGCACAAATGAAGGAGTTATGTCCCCTTGGGGCCCCATAAGGGGGGAAATAGTGAAAAACTTTAAAAATCTTCTCCTCTGAATCTACAAGAGGTATACCTTAGTTATTTCATTTATAACATCCTTAGGTCATCTTTTTTCAGATTTGCACAAATGGTAGCCATGGGACTCAAAATGGGGAAATTATGAGGCACTGAGTGGGGAATTTGATAAAAATTATATATTTGTCACTATATCTTGAAAACTATTAGCTTTTTGTATAGGCATGTATATTAGAATATTGTAGGTATTGACATGACGATCATTTTGATATATAGTTCAAGGTCATATGTTGAAAGGTCAAGGTCACAGCTGCAAAAGAAGACTTAAATTGCTAAATATCTTGAAAACTATTCACATTTTGTATAGGCATGTATATTAGAATATTGTAGGTATTGACATGACGATCATTTTGATATATGGTTCAAGGTCATATGTTGAAAGGTCAAGGTCACAGCTGCAAAAGAAGACTTAAATTGCTAATTATCTTGAAAACTATTAAACTTTTGTATAGGCATGTATATTAGAATATTGTAGGTATTGACATGACGATCATTTTGATATATGGTTCAAGGTCATATGTTGAAATGTCAAGGTCACAGCTGCAAAAGAAGACTTAAATTGCTAATTATCTTGAAAACTATTAAACTTTTGTATAGGCATGTATATTAGAATATTGTAGGTATTGACATGACGATCATTTTGATATATGGTTCAAGGTCATATGTTGAAATGTCAAGGTCACAGCTGCAAAAGAATACTTAAATTGCTAATTATCTTGAAAACTATTAATGTTTTGTATAGGCATGTATATTAGAATATTGTAGGTATTGACATGACGATCATTTTGATATATGGTTCAAGGTCATATGTTGAAATGTCAAGGTCACAGCTGCAAAAGAAGACTAAAATTGCCAATAATCTTGAAAACTATTAACCTTTTGTATAGGCATGTAGATTAGAATATTGTAAGTTTTGACATGACGATCATTTTGATATATGGTTCAAGGTCATATGTTGAAAGGTCAAGGTCACAGCTGCAAAAGAAGACTTAAATTGCTAAATATCTTGAAAACTATTAACCTTTTGTATAGGCATGTAGATTAGAATATTGTAAGTTTTGACATGACGATCATTTTGATATATGGTTCAAGGTCATATGTTGAAAGATCAAGGTCACAGCTGCAAAAAAAAAACTTAAACTGCTAATTATCTTGAAAACTATCAGCTTTTTGTATAGGCATGTATATTAGAATATTGTAGGTATTGACATGACGATCATTTTGATATATGGTTCAAGGTCATATGTTGAAATGTCAAGGTCACAGCTGCAAAAGAAGACTAAAATTGCCAATAATCTTGAAAACTATCAACTTTTTGTATAGGCATGTATATTAGAATATTGTAGTTATTGACATGACAATCATTTTGATATATGGTTCAAGGTCATATGTTGAAAGGTCAAGGTCACAGCTGCAAAAAAAGACTTAAATTGCTAAATATCTTGAAAACTATTAACTTTTTGTATAGGCATGTATTTTAGAATATTGTAGGTATTGACATGACAATCATATATATTTTGAGGTCATATATGTTCAAAGGTCAAGGACATAGCTGCACAAGTATACTGAAATTGATTTATGATTTGGAAATTATTCATTGCACTACAGTTACTTCATGCATATTATATAAACTATTTATAAATGAAATGTGAGTGGATATATTTCTGATAAAGTTTTGTGGGAGTTCTTAACTTGAGAAAACTTTTAAAGTTTCTGTACTTAATATATTGTCTATTGCACTTTGCAAACTGCATTGGACAATATCTTCAGGTGAGCGTTAAGGCCCATGGGCCTCTTGTTAATAAAGATATGCAAATAGTAAATTTGACAGTTACAAATGACACAGATAATTACTACTCTGATCACTAAACCGTGTAATTCATTATGTAACAACTTCCTTTGAAGTCTGAATTATCAAGAGTGTGATATGGGTCTGAAGTGACCTAATTATGTTTGTATAGGTGTAAGGAAGCGTGACAAGAATAATACTTCACTATGCAACACCCCTATAACTAGCAAAAAAAAATAGAGAGAATAGATCATTTAGACATATGAATGTTGCCAGGCCAGTGTGGTGCAAAGGATTTGTAAATTCCTGAAAATGTTGATTAAATTGATGTTAAAATATGTTTTTTTTTCTTGGTTAATCTCAAGTTATAAAAGAAACAATTTCTAACAATATGGTTAGCTATATTCAGTTTAATTTTGGTACTAAAATGAATAAAAAAGAACGGTTCAGATAATAATTTTTGACGATCGTTGATCAGAGAACTTGTCTATAAAGGCCACCTGTCTATAAAGGCCACTTTGGCCGCATCCCTTGAGTGGCCTTTATAGACAGGTTTCACTGTACATGTATATTTTATACTTTATAGTTGGAATTTGTATGTGTATTGTCCAGAATAATCTTTATAATGTTATATATCATCAAGATTCATCCTGAATAATCTTAATAATGTTTTCTGTTTTAGATTTGCCAAAAGCTGAGGAAAGTGACAGTGAAATTAATACCAGTACACTAAAGATCACAAGATTGGAGTTAAACATTCAAGTTATTACCTGTTATATGTACTGATTGCATTGTGCAGTTGGATGTTTTAGCATTGTGTAATGGGATATTTTATCATGCCACACCCTCTGTGACACAAGAACTGGGTTTTAACTTTTCAAGGTCAAATGTTTATAATTTACTTCCAGTACATAGGAAAAGTACTAAGAGACGGCGGACAGAAGAAGAAACAGAACTGCTTTGAAGAAAATTTCAAGCCTTACTTGAATAGTGAAAAAAGTATTCATAACACTGATTTGTTGAAAGTAAAAAGGTAACCATTCTTAACTTCACAAACTTTGCCTATTATAAGATCAAAAATTAAACAACATGAAACATTGGAAATCACAGTGATTTTGTAACACTTCCATCCAAATGATGAATAGCTGATTGTTTTACAAGGTATGGTACACTGTTTGTTGTCTGGACTGGTGACTTTGTCCTCAGAAGGCGAGACTAAGGTTTTACTTTCCCGGTGTCAGCGACTTGTCAAAATGTGCAAGTTGTATGTTAAAGTCCATATGTCCTAAATTTACACTGTTATTAGAGAGAAATTTGAAACACAGTTCAATCGTGCAGTTTAATTATGATTACATGAGTATTATATAAGACTGATGTTACAACTAATTTTGGGGTAAAAACATGAAGTTTTAAAGGGAAAGAAAGGAATTTTGAGAAATGCTCCTACTGACCCATTTTTCAATGTTTTGTTTTTAAATTTTGAATTTATCATGCACCAAGATGGAACTTACATATATTTTACAATAATTTGGAAACATTGACCTTTTTGTTGGTTTTTCTGATAAAAACTACATATTTTAAGAAAATGTTAAAATTACATCGAAATCTTGGTGAATTTGATTGAATATGTTGTTTGAGTAGTTTCTAAATTATATACAATATCTGTTGACAACTTATTCAATTTTGGGATAAATCTTGGTTTTTAAATGCAAAAAATAAATATCATCATAGTTTGATTATGCATACCTTATTGTGTCAATACTGAATCTAAAAAATGTATTTTCTTCTTGATCAAAAAATAACCAAGTGAAACATCTAATTCCATAGGATTCTTGTTTTTATTTAGAATGTATTTACATACAAATTGATGACAGCCAATGTTAGGCTAAAAATGGTGGTGTTTTCCTAGGAAAATTTAATTACAGTTAATTTAATTATTTTTTTATTATTATTATTATTTGAATTCACATGACATGTTAAAATAACTCACAAAAACAAATCTTGACTTTTGTTTGAAAAAAAGAAACATGAGCAAGTGAGCATTAAAGGTCATAATGATTCACTTTTGTACATTTGTTCTATGAATTTTTCTATTGAAACCTTTCCAATATTGATCTGTATAAAATTATTTTTTGAAGTTTGTTTTCAAGGTTACATGTTGGTTTTGTGCTTTTGTGCACTTAAACATTTTACTAATTTAGTGCAAATTTTTAGAAATTATTGTAACACACATATTATAACATTACATTAAACTGACATAAAAATTTATACCAAAAAATTTAATATTCATCCTTATATATAATAACTGTTTGTGTTATTTTTGATTTAATACTGAATTAAAAAGTTGATTTGTAACAGAGCAAACAGCATATGAAAATTTTGTGCTGCAAATTTATATATTAGTGATACAGTTCTTGACTTGATTTTGTTATGAATGGTTCTGTAAAAATAACAATATTTTCTTTGTGACAAAATTTTTTTGCGGGTAACTTTGAAAATATTACTATTTTTTGTTACAACTGCAGAGCCAGTAAGGCATCATTGGTGAAATACTTAAAAAATTCTTTTTAAAAATTCATCATTTTACTATAATGGGAAAAATTATTTATTGTGTGGCTCTCTCTATGAAAGGTGATATTTTTCAAATTTTTAGGAGCATTTATTTTGTGGTGCCATTAAAAATTTTAATCTTTGAGAATTATGATTTCATAATTTTTCATTAAATTGTTTATCTTTACTTCGATTTTATTTTCTTATTAAATGTTTGAAAATCATTAAAGATTGAACATCTACATGATTTAATTGGCCTATTTTTATAGTGTGCTATAATGATGGACTTGTTTTAAAGTTTTCTATAGTGAATGAAATATAGAGTCCTTAGTTTTAAATTTTAAATGGATTGATGCTCTTACAAAATCATTTTTGTCTTGGGGGAAATTAAATTAATAAATCTGAGCAAATCTTTAAATAACATTGTTCACAAAAAGTGAAGTTTTGGTGATATATTTGCTATAGAATGTATAAATTGAAGTCATGTTTTAATTGGCAGGTTTAATGATTATTTTTAGCGAAAAATATGGAAATTGAGAGAACTGTCTAATACTCATGTTACTGCAAATTTGGTTTGTGATTTTATTGACTTGTACGGAAGTTTTAGTGACATATTGTTTTTGTTCCATCTTTTATTCTGTATACTTATAACAACTTAAAACTTAAAAAGACTTATTTCTTTATTATTATTATTATTAGCTCACCTGGCAAAGCCATGATGAGCTTATGGTTTGGTAAAGTGTGCTTGAGTCCATGCATGCTGGTATCCATATACTTTAATCTTCTCCTCTGAAACTAATTGGCCAATTCAAATGAAATTTGGTGTGGAAGGTCCTTAGTAACTATAGATTAAAATTGTTTCCAACATGTAATCCTAGATCCAAGATGGCTTCTGTCATTAACATAAATAAAAAAAAACCTATAAATGGCCATTACGAGTTTACTTATTTACTGATTTTGTTGAAATTTGAAACATGGAAATAGATGTCGGGGGATAAAACATATATAACATGTTTTTCTGTACAATTTTTCGTTTGTGCAATAAGTACGTTATATGCAAAAAAAGTCTATTTTTAGCCTAAATCTTTGAAAATCTCTGAAAGTACAATGCCAATTGAAAGGAAATTTAGTGTGAAAGGTCCTTGGGTGGTTTAGATTAAAAATTATAACTGCTACATTTATGTCTGTCTGAAATCCAAGATGGCTGCGATTACTAAAAATAGCAAAATCATATAAATGGTCATTATGGGTTCCTTTATGTACCAATTTTAAACAATTTTAAATTTGACACAAAGAAAAAAGATTGCAGAGAAATTGAACATATGTAGTTGGCTTTTCTGTACAATTATTTGTTTGTACAATAATTATGTAATATGCAAGTAAGGTCTATTTTAAGCCTAAATTTTTCTCTGAAAGTACATAACCATTGAAAGGAAATTTATGATAAATATTGCTGGAAATAATAGAAATGTGTTTGTTTATGTTTTACTGATTGGATATATTTTTAAAAGAAAATGCAAAAAATAAAATAAGGTTGTTTCAGGTGAGCAATACAGGCCCTATTGGGCCTCTGTTTTTTTTATTATTTTTATTTTAGTTATTTTTCTACGCAGTGCATGAAGTGATTGCCTAATAACTTGACACAACTGTTGAAATTAAGAACATAAGAACAAATCTTAATGCACAACATCATTGCTGTGTAAATGATGTTAGGTCACACATGACAGTCAGATTCAATACAGACTTTGCCACTGTGGCTATTTGTTACAAACATATCTTGTTAGGGTTAAAATGTTGAACTGTGGCTATTTGTCACAAACATATCTTGTTAGGGTTAAAATGTTGAAATTTGGAAGAATTTTGAGAAAATGTGATAATACTGATTAAATACTTTAAAAAAAAAGGAATTACATAATCGTAATGTTCGTACATTATGTTGATAATTATCTGTGATCAGGTGATCAATGAATTTGAAAGAGACAGAAAGTTACTTTACTAAAAACATAAAATAGACCAGCTATGTTTTTCCAAAACTATAGTGTCACTTAAAGGAATTATTTTTTTTATTTTGTATGTTTATAAAGTTGATTGTGTTCAAAGATTGTAGTTCATTATGTTAAATTTCCAAATTACCTAGTTTGTAATTGTTGAATAAATTTTTTTGTCATATCTGGATATTTTTTTTATTATTTCAATCTTTGTGGAAAGATTGTATACTGGATATGGTATTTTGTGTGAGATTTTTTCCAGAAAATCTTGCACTCACAGAAAACAAGTAATGGGCATTTTCCCATACAAAATATATTATTAACATTCTAGTTTCTGTACAAAGCACTGCAATAACATGCATGTTTCCTCATAACTGAATCAATAACACCAGATTTTTAAATGTTTGGATCAACTAGTGATGGACTAGAACATGTCACATTTAAAAAATGAATTTACTGGTGACAGATGTTTGTTTAAAAATGCCAAGAGCTTTCTTCATTTTGTATTGGAGTTTTCATCTGTATCCAGTCTATAAAACTGAAAATATTGAATTATCAAACATGTTTCATCTTGACTACTGGTATTCACTTAAAATTACATTGTGCTAATATAAAGCTTGATAGGTTTTTCCCAAAAGGAATACTAGAATATTGTTCTGCTAGGCTAGAATAAACCATGATTATGATACATTGTTCTGTAGGTTCATCTCCTTCTACCTTATCTGGATATACTAGTATCTTAATTGTATCACATGACTTGGTAAACAAAGTGATCCTGCCATGTTTGACAAGAATGGTTGTTTCCTTGGTATGAATTTGCCCATATTGACAGGTGTGTTTGTACTTTCACAGCAGCAGCAAAACTTTTACTTGGAAGAAAAGCATGATTATCCAAATATCTACACCTTTTTATGTAACAAAAAGCCAATATCTGTGAAGTGTTGATCAATAGATAAAATTGGTTTTAACGTCCTAATCAAGAGTATTTCCTTGTATCGAGAGGTCACGAGCTATAGGTGAAGTTGCAGAAATTGTGGCAATGCACACAATTGAAGTGCTTGTTGCAGGAATTGTGCAGTTTTAAAGCACACTGATAACTTGCAATAAACCTATCTTGAATACCAAGGGATTGCCAGTCTAGTTGTTCTTTAACTTTGTGCCAAAAACCATATTTGTGGTGTTGCTGAATAGTAGTTTTAATGATGTCATCTTTTGCATATGGACAAATCATGACACAAGAATTAAAAAGTTTCTTTTTAGATCAACTGGCTAAAGCCAGCTGAGCTTATGGCGTAGTGAAACAGGCATCTGTGCATAAACTGTAATCATCACCTCTGAAACCACTTGGCCTATTGGAAACAAATATGGTGTGAAAGGTCCCTAGGTGGGGTAGACTAAAGTTTGTACAAGGTCATCCGACCCAACATCTGATGGTCACTTTTACTGTAAACAAAAAAATGTATAAATGTCCATTGTAGACTCTATTATCAGATGTTTTTGTTCAAATTTGAAATTCTGAAAGAAGATAGCCAGTCATTTAACATATATTATAACCAATTTTCGCAATATATTCAAATGAGGTGTAATATTTTGTAAATTCTCTGAAAAAAATATTTATATATAATTGAAGACATTAATGTAAATTCCATTTTTTTGTGTAATACATGCCATTTTTGTCCTACACATGATATTTTTAATTGGATGATGTTATATAAAATATTGGGTCTTTAACAAGGGGGTCTCAATTATATTGTATATGGGGTCCCATATATATTCAAATGAGGTGTAATATTTTGTAAATTCTCTGAAAAAATATTTATATATAATTGAAGACAATAATGTAAATTCCATTTTTTTGTGTAATACATGCCATTTTTAGCTCAACTGGCTAAAGCCAGCTGAGCTTATGGCATGGTTTTGCGTGCGTCCGTGCGTCCGTGCATGCGTGCGTAAACTTTAATCTTCTCCTCTGAAACCACTGGGCCAATTGGAACCAAATTTGGTGTGGAAGGTCCCTAGGTGGGGTAGACCAAAGTTTGTACCAGGCGACCCCGCCCAACATCCAAGATGGCCGCTGTTACTATAAATAGCAAAAACACATAAATAGCCATTGCTGAGTCATTTTTTAACCGATTTTGTTCAAATTTGAAATGTAGAGAGTAGATAGCGGGGCATTCAACATATGTAGCGGGTTTTTATGAGAAATTTTTCGTTGACCCGATTTTTACGAATTATGCAAATGAGGTGTAATATTTAATCAATTCTTTGAAAATCTTCTCCTCTGAAACCACTGGGCCAATTGGAACCAAATTTGGTGTGGAAGGTCCCTAGGTGGGGTAGACCAAAGTTTGTACCAGGCGACCCCGCCCGACATCCAAGATGGCCGCTGTTACTATAAATAGCAAAAACACATAAATAGCCATTGCTGAGTCATTTTTTAACCGATTTTGTTCAAATTTGAAATGTAGAGAGTAGATAGCGGGGCATTCAACAGATGTAACGGGTTTTTATGAGAAATTTTTCGTTGACCCGATTTTTACGAATTATGCAAATGAGGTGTAATATTTAATCAATTCTTTGAAAATCTTCTCGTCTGAAACCACTGGGCCAATTGGAACCAAATTTGGTGTGGAAGGTCCCTAGGTGGGGTAGACCAAAGTTTGTACCAGGCGACCCCGCCCGACATCCAAGATGGCCGCTGTTACTATAAATAGCAAAAACACATAAATAGCCATTGCTGAGTCATTTTTTAACCGATTTTGTTCAAATTTGATATGTAGAGAGTACATAGCGGGGCATTCAACATATGTAACGGGTTTTTATGAGAAATTTTTCGTTGACCCGATTTTTACGAATTATGCAAATGAGGTGTAATATTTAATCAATTCTTTGAAAATCTTCTCCTCTGAAACCACTGGGCCAATTGGAACCAAATTTGGTGTGGAAGGTCCCTAGGTGGGGTAGACCAAAGTTTGTACCAGGCGACCCCGCCAGACATCCAAGATGGCCGCTGTTACTATAAATAGCAAAAACACATAAATAGCCATTGCTGAGTCATTTTTTAACCGATTTTGTTCAAATTTGAAATGTAGAGAGTAGATAGCGGGGCATTCAACATATGTAACGGGTTTTTATGAGAAATTTTTCGTTGACCCGATTTTTACGAATTATGCAAATGAGGTGTAATATTTAATTAATTCTTTGAAAATCTTCTCTTCTGAAACCACTGGGCCAATTGGAACCAAATTTGGTGTGGAAGGTCCCTAGGTGGGGTAGAACGAAGTTTGTACCAGGCGACCCCGCCCGACATCCAAGATGGCCGCTGTTACTATAAATAGCAAAAACACATAAACAGCCATTGCTGAGTCATTTTTTAACCGTTTTTGTTCAAATTTGAAATGTAGAGAGTAGATAGCGGGGCATTCAACATATGTAACGGGTTTTTATGAGAAATTTTTCGTTGACCCAATTTTTACGAATTATGCAAATGAGGTGTAATATTTAATCAATTCTTTGAAAATCTTCTCCTCTGAAACCACTGGGCCAATTGGAACCAAATTTAATGTGGAAGGTCCCTAGGTGGGGTAGACCAAAGTTTGTACCAGGCGACCCCGCCAGACATCCAAGATGGCCGCTGTTATTATAAATAGCAAAAACCCATAAACAGCCATTGCTGAGTCATTTTTTAACCGTTTTTGTTCAAATTTGAAATGTAGAGAGTAGATAGCAGGGCATTCAACATATTTAAAGGGTTTTTATGAGAACTTTTTCGTTGACCCAATTTTCAAGAATTATGCTTAAGGTGTAATATTTAGTGAAATCTTTGAAAATCTTCTCCTCTGAAACAACTGGGCCAAGTGGAATGAAATTTTGTGTGGAAGGTCCAAATGTCAGCCTGACTAAAGGTGGTACCAGGCAACCCGTCCTGACATCCAAGATGGCCGTCATAACTAAAAATAGAAAAAAAAAAGACCATTGTTGATCTTTTTTTCCACCAATTGAGCTCAAATTTTAAATATAGAAAGTATACTGTATGGGATTCAAAATATATGATATTCTTTTCTGAAAAAATTTTTATTGACCCAATTTTCAAGAATATGCAAATTAGGTGTAATATTTAGTAAAATCTTTTCCTCTAAAATCACTGGGCGAATTGGAACCAAACTTCCTGTGGAAGGTTCCTACATCGGCCTAAAAAAAGTTTGAACCAGTCTAAGATGCCTGTTGTTACTAGATATATATATATATATATATATAAAAACCATTGTGGATCTATTCTAAGCTCAACTGGCTAAACCAAGCTGAGTTTATGGCATAGTGAAGCATGCCTGCATGTGTGTGTTGCAAAGTAGGCTTTATTGAAGCAAAAATGGTCATAAGCTCAATTTATTTCCCATCTTAAGCTGATGAACCAATTATGGTAACCACATCACATTGTCTTAAAGGCACCACAGTGGCTGTGTGGTCTTAAACATTCGATGTTACGAATCACAGCACCTTTCACCCCTGACATTGTGCATTAATGCCAAGTGGGCTAGCACTTCATCTTTGAAAGTTTGTCAGTAAACTTGCTGCTTGGTTGTGGTTTTCTCCTATAATCCAGTGTCCTCCACCATTTCCAAAATTGACAGTCTCCATATAAGTGAAATATTCTTGAGTTGAACGTTAAACAGCATTTCAATCAAAAACAAACATTGTCTTACATATGCAGCCAGTTGAGCATCACAGGCCCTATTGGGCCTCTTGTTGTCCTACACATGATATTTTTAATTGGATGATGTTATATAAAATATTGGGTCTTTAACAAGGGGGTCCCAACTATATTGTATATGGGGTCCCATATATATTCAAATGAGGTGTAATATTTTGTAAATTCTCTGAAAAAATATTTATATATAATTGAAGACATTAATGTAAATTCCATTTTTTTGTGTAATACATGCCATTTTTGTCCTACACATGATATTTTTAATTGGATGATGTTATATAAAATATTGGGTCTTTAACAAGGGGGTCCCAACTATATTGTATATGGGGTCCCATATATATTCAAATGAGGTGTAATATTTTGTAAATTCTCTGAAAAAATATTTATATATAATTGAAGACATTAATGTAAATTCCATTTTTTTGTGTAATACATGCCATTTTTGTCCTACACATGATATTTTTAATTGGATGATGTTATATAAAATATTGGGTCTTTAACAAAGGGGTCCCAACTATATTGTATATGGGGTCCCAACTATATTGTATATGGTGTATACTTTATTGGGCCTTCTCTTACATGGCCCAATAAATTTCGATAAATTTATTGGGTTCGACCCAAAAATTAGGTTTAAAAAGACATGACTGGTAGTCAAATAAGCACTAGAAAAAACTTTTATACATAGCTATACATGTGTTGTTGCATCATAAGATAGTTAGTTTTTGAACTTAATTTTCATCTAACTACAGTATTTCTGTGTGGTCCCAATATTTAGGTCTTATATGCGAGACCCAACACATTTGCAAGTTTAAGTATATATATATATATATATATATATATTATGTGTGTGCATATAAGAATTATAAAATCTGTTTTAACAGTTATTGAAAAATGTTGTCGAAGAACTTATGGAGGATAAAGACATAAAAGAGAATCTACTACAAGTTCATTTAAATGGTAAGTAAACAGCAATAATTATACAGCTCTCTGGTTTTGTGATGTTAGTATCATCTTGACATTTCCTCACTGCCTGTCATGTCTCCTGTTAGCCAGTGACAGTTTCTTACTGCCTGACATGTCTCCCTTAAACAAGTGACATTTCTTCACTGCCTGATAGTCTTAAGTACCCACGTGACGTTTCCTTACTGCCTGACATATTTCCAGTACACCATTGACACTTCCTTGCCTTTTGACAATCTCCTAAAAAACCAGTAACATATCCTCATTGTATGACATGTCTCCAGTACACCAGTGACTGACTGACATGTCTCCAGTACACCAGTGACTGACTGACATGTCTCCAGTACACCAGTGACTGACTGACATGTCTCCAGTACACCAGTGACATTTCCTCACTGCCTGACATGTTAAATTATGTTGACATCCACCTGTATACATGTGTATAGATATTTATTTTTGCATCAATAATTATAAAATCTAAAACTTAAAAACACTTAAAACTTAATGATGTTATTTTACATATTTTGGTCAAAGGTTTACTAAACTTAATGAAGTTATTTTATATATTTTGGTCAAAGGTTTACTAAACTTAATGAAGTTATTTTATATATTTTGGTCAAAGGTTTACTAAACTTAATGAAGTTATTTTATATATTTTGGTCAAAGGTTTACTAAACTTAATGAAGTTATTTTATATATTTTGGTCAAAGGTTTACTAAACTTAATGAAGTTATTTTATATATTTTGGTCAAAGGTTTACTAAACTTAATGAAGTTATTTTATATATTTTGGTCAAAGGTTTACTAAACTTAATGAAGTTATTTTATATATTTTGGTCAAAGGTTTACTAAACTTAATGAAGTTATTTTATATATTTTGGTCAAAGGTTTACTACAAACAGATGACAGAGTTGCTCTTAGTGAGATAACAAGGCAGTTACAACTTGAAAATACAGTGGGAGACCGAGTGTTTGTGAGTATTACAGCTAAAAGTAATTTTGGAGAATGAGTGTTTGTGAGTATTACAGCTTAAAGTAATTTTGGAGACTTTCTTGATTGTGAGTATAACAGCTAAAAGTAACTTTGGAGACCGAATGTTTGTGAGTATTACAGCTAAAAGTAACTTTGGAGACCAGGTGTTTGTGGGTATTACAGCTAAAAGTAACTTTGGAGACCAGGTGTTTGTGAGTATTACAGCTAAAAGTAAAGTTACAAGACAGAGTGTTTGTGGTGAATTCTGTGAATGTCAGGTACCTGTATGCATGTTTTACAAGCTTTTGTGTAATTTTTCTTAATAACTGGAAGTTAATAGTTTTAGGATAAAATTTGGAAGTTTACTATCATTTTTATTACAGAAATCTAGAACTTTTCAAATACTAAAACTAGATAAATTGACATTATACATTTACTGCAGCATTTAGTCGCCATGGTGAATAAGACTGCTTTATCCTTGATGGCATCACAAAGTATTGTCATAATTTAAATTGTTTTAATTTTTACACAGATTTGTTAAAAAATTGTCATATTTTAATTATATTTGTATATGTAATAAAAATACATGTATTCTAAAATTCTAAAACAGGATTTGAATACAAACATACATTGTACACAATGCCTTGTATTGCTGTACTCTTATCTTTTATGTCTGTCTGTATGATTAGTTATGACACACTTTGTATCAGACAGTATTTATTTTCTATTTAAAGGGTTCATTTGCTGAAAATCTGCAGTTTTTGTTAGAAGCTTTGAAGAGTGGTGAGGACATTTTAAAAAATATTTTTTGAAATTTAGAATAAATTAATTACAAATCTTAAATGTATAAATAATAAGAAAAATTGGATATATATATATATGCAAACATAGATTCAATGAAACTTAAAACAGATTCTAATGTGATAAAATGTTTTAGTTTGTTTGTGAAGTATTATAACTGATTGGGGACATGAAATATCATTCCACCTTCAATCAGAGAAGTTTTGTTAAACTTTATGTAAATTTGTAAGTTATATAGCTTGAGTAAATACATTTTATTTATTTTATCAACAAATATGATTGGTGATAGTGGACATATCTTCATATCTCCTGAACAAAAGGGCAATAAATTGTTTATTATACCAAACAAATTGAAACCATGCAAGTACACTAAATAAAATTTAAAATCATCTTCTTTTGGGGTGAAAAGCCTAACCCCACTTTCGTTTTTGTCCATGTTGTCTGGACAGGTGAAGGCCAAGGTCATTTAGAACACAGGAACAATAACTCTGTGTGTCACATTCAAGTGCTTGGGGTCCCAAATGGGGGAAATAACAGGGAAACTTGATCACGTGAGGGTAATATTATCACACATGAGGGATACTTGATTTCTTGTAATCTGATTATGTTTTCCCAAAACCAATTACTATACGTATTTTTCGATTTTCAAGTGAGGTATAGTAATACAAATTATAATTGATATTAATGTTCTTGGTACTTTGTTACAGGTGACCAGAGTAGTAAACCAATCCTGTTTATTTTAGAAGAATTTGATTTGTTTTCTCATCACAAAAACCAGACCTTGTTGTATAATTTGTTTGATATATCACAGTCCAGACAAGCACCTATATGTGTACTGGGCCTTACTTGTCGACTAGTAAGTAACTTATAATAACCAACATCAGGTAAGAATTGACTATGTGGAGATCACTATTATTTCATGACAGATTTATTTTCAAGTAAATTTGCGGGTCATTCCATTCACAAATTACCACACAAATATTTCTAGCACACAGATATAACTATTTCGACATTTCCGATGTGTTGAATTTTACCTAAACTGAACAGATATCCCTTTTTGTTTCAAGAGCACTCCAATATGCTTTATGCATAACTTTTTGAAAAAGAATTTTAGAAGATATTTGTTGTTTAATTTAATATGTAATTTAATAAAAAAATACAAATTAATCCAAATCAAATTTGAACATAGACAAATAACCATGTAACAGTCAAAGATTGTATAAATACATCCTGGCAAGCCACTCTGGACAAGTGTAACATATAAAACTAACAACTGTGAGTAATTTAGCAGATTATACCGGCCATGTCCAATATGTGTACAATGTGCACATTTCTCTTAATTTCTTATGCAAATCCTCTCCTCTATGAGCTGCACACACATCAAATATACAAAGTGACAGTTGTTGTAATGGAAGGTCGTAGGTCGTCACTACTTCCTGCGGTAGTGAATACTACTAACTTTAGTAAATAAAGAAAACCAACTAACTGTATATGTTATAAGTCTTTATTGATTGAAAATATGAATTAGTTAAAAAGATTAACCTACTATGTTGTGCTCGATCAAATAGTAGAACATTTTCCTAGTTTACAATACGAAATTATAATGTCATGATTTGAATATTCATGATGATCACCCCTTGAAAAATGCAAACAACAATGAACACCCAATTATTAACCTATGTCTCTTTACCACATTTTTCTAATTGAAATAAAATTAGAAAATTTTTAAATTATATTTTTTGCATCTTTGGACATCAATATCTTTAAAATTCAACATCATGTAATATAGAAATGTAGTTCATTTGACCTTAGGTAACCTAAAATACCCTGATTTAATCTTGAGTGAGGCCATAAACGATCATGGAAGTGATTAAATTTTAACTTTTTTTTCAAAATCTGTTCCATGTACAGAAGAACTTTGAGAACATTGTTCAAAATAGAATTTGGTTAGGTAAATTTTTAAAAATTTGATCTTACTGTTATTTTTATACGGAAAGTTTTGTAGATATGAGGACCTTACCCTTGCACAGGACCTGGCTTCACTTTCTTTGGAGAAAGTTCACATGTTTTAAAATTTAATTTGCCAGTTTTCATATATTTGCTTTTGAGCTTATGATTTGAACATGGACATATATATTTGTGTTTGATTTAAGTAAGCTGTTTTAGTAATGTTGTTGTTGTAATAATCCACATTTGTTTGAGTTTTATCATCCAGTTATCCACAGACCGTAGTTGATGTGTTATATAATGTTTATCTATGTGGATGTTGATTCCACAGACCGTAGTTGATGTGTTATATAATGTTTATCTATGTGGATGTTGATTTCACAGACCGTAGTTGATGTGTTATATAATGTTTATCTATGTGGATGTTGATTTCACAGACCGTAGTTGATGTGTTATATAATGTTTATCTATGTGGATGTTGATTTCACAGACCGTAGTTGATGTGTTATATAATGTTTATGTGGATGTTGATTCCACAGACCGTAGTTGATGTGTTATATAATGTTTATCTATGTGAATGTTGATTCTACAGACCGTAGTTGATGTGTTATATAATGTTTATGTGGATGTTGATTCCACAGACCGTAGTTGATGTGTTATATAATGTTTATCTATGTGGATGTTGATTCTACAGACCATAGTTGATGTGTTATATAATGTTTATCAATGTGGATGTTGATTCCACAGACCATAGTTGATGTGTTATATAATGTTTATCTATGTGGATGTTGATTCTACAGACCGTAGTTGATGTGTTATATAATGTTTATCAATGTGGATGTTGATTCCACAGACCGTAGTTGATGTTTTATATAATGTTTATCTATGTGGATGTTGATTCCACAGACAGTAGTTGATGTGTTATATAATGTTTATCAATGTGGATGTTGATTCCACAGACCGTAATTGATGTGTTAAATAATGTTTATCTATGTGGATGTTGATTCCACAGACAGTAGTTGATGTGTTATATAATGTTTATCTATGTGGATGTTGATTCCACAGACCGTAGTTGATGTGTTATATAATGTTTATCTATGTGGATGTTGCTTCCACAGACCGTAGTTGATGTGTTATATAATGTTTATCTATGTGGATGTTGATTCCACAGACAGTAGTTGATGTGTTATATAATGTTTATCTATGTGGATGTTGATTCCACAGACCGTAGTTGATGTGTTATATAACGTTTGTCTGTGTGGATGTTGATAATTTATTACAGGATGTTATTGAATTATTAGAGAAGAGAGTTAAATCCAGGTTTTCACACAGACAGATTCATCTATTTAATAACTTAAACTTTGATGATTATAAAGAAATGTTTATTATTTATCTTAAACTTGAAGAAGATTTCCCAAACAAAAAATATGCCAAAGAATGGAACCTCAATGTACAGGTATGTTTTGTGTAGAGGTTAATTTGTGTTTTTTGGTAGCTTTTCTTGGTTATAATATAGTTGGGGTGACTTATTGATTTACCCTTTATTATTATTATTATTATTATAATTATTATTATTCCGTATTTTTCTGCCACACTTATGTTTACACCATCATAAAAGGGTTTGGTGGAATGTGATGACATTTTGTACACTTGTTCCCTATGACATGAAGATGTGCCTTTTAGGGGGCACATCTTATTGGTTGAAATAGAAAGGGAGATAATAACGATGTCACACTCTACTGATTTTGCACTCTAGAAAAGAAACTAATTGACCGATCTCGATGAAATTTGTTTTATTAGTACAATTTTAGATGCTCTACATGTTGTACCACAAAGTCAGACACCCCGGTGACGTTATTTTCAGGGTCCAATGATTTTCTTTGTTATTTTAAGAGTTATTGAATGAACTTTTGTAACCAGCATTTCTAAAACACCGTTTGATAGAATTAATGAAACCTTGTTCCCTATGACATGTATGACAAGTTTAATAGGAAATAATTTCCAGAAGTTATTATACCTTTATCTTCATTCAAATATATCAATCATTGCTATCACTAACACTCAATTCTTTTCTAATGTACAAGGTTGCCATCATTGGGGGTGACTAAACCAGTGATTGGGCCCTGCTCAAATGCAATGATAGTTCTGTTCTTCAAACCAATATTTATCTCATGTATAGCCTTGGTATAATAACATTTGAACCCCTGGATAATATCAAAGGTTTTAATATTGTAAAGTTTATCTATTTTCTGCAGTAATTCTATGTTCTGTCAATCTTTGGCTCAAAGTGAGATCATGTGTCATGATTTTGCACATTTTAAACTTTTCAAAAACCAATGAGCCAGTAATAGTGAAACTTTTCATAAGTGATCCATGGCCAATTTTAATTTGCTTTTTCACTTTCAATGACCTTGACCGAAATTGAAGGTCACATGGACATAATATTGTGAAAATTTCTTTTTGTCATGAACCAAAAAGCCTAAGACATGAAACAACACACTCATACAGTTTTAGGGCATGAAGCTTTTTCCAGATTTGCAAAGCCAGTTGACCTTGACCAACATTATAGGTCATATTGACCTTAAAGTATTAACCTTCAAACTTGTCATGAACTGTAATGCTGTAAGGAACTTGAAACTAAATATTCAGCATCAGAGTCTAAAGCTTTACCAAATTTTTTAACCTATTTGACCTTGACCCTCATTGAGTTTGTCCAGCACTTACAGTCACATTGACCTAAAGATGTTACACAGAAAAAACATTTCTTGTCATGAACTTGTATGTGTAGAATCTTCAAACTTTATATATAGCTAAGGCACATTAAAATTTAGAGGGGAACTTTTTACTTTGATGAAAATTGTTTTTGAACTTCTTCATTTAGACATATTCCCAGGTGAGCATTCAGGTCCATGACCTAAGAGATGAAGTGAAACATTATTTCATTACAGATTTTACTTTGATTTTTAACAGAGATTAAGTGAAGATTCTACTGTGATACAAGTGTTAAAGAGACAATTTGA
This sequence comes from Tegillarca granosa, assembly GCA_029721355.1. Taxonomy (NCBI): domain Eukaryota; kingdom Metazoa; phylum Mollusca; class Bivalvia; order Arcoida; family Arcidae; genus Tegillarca; species Tegillarca granosa. The sequence continues at coordinate 36,693 of JARBDR010000242.1, read as the reverse complement.
GTTTAATAAAGATATCAGAGCCTTACAGCAATTACTGGTGAGTCAGATGTCATGATTGTCACCCTGCTGTTGCTACTGTTAAGTCAAACGTGAAATTTGTCCATCTTGTCTTCACTACTGGTCAGTCAGATGTGTACCGTTGTCCATCCTGTCTTCACAACTGATAAGTCAGATGTGTTATGTTGCCTATCCTGTTTTCACTACTGGTAAGTCAGATGTGTAATGTTGCCCATCCTGTCTTCATTATTGGTAAGCCAGATGTGTAATATTACCCATCCTGTCTTCACTACTGGTAAGTCAGATGTGTAATGTTGCCCATCCTGTCTTCACTATTGGTAAGCCAGATGTGTAATGTTGCCCATCTTCTACTGGCAAGTCAGATGTGTAATGTTGTCCATCTTCTACTGGTAAGCCAGATGTGTAATGTTGCCCATCTTGTCTTCACTGTTGGTAAGTCAGATGTGTAATGTTGCCCATCAGGGGTCAACACAATTTTTTTAAACACTAGATCAGTTGGGTTAGTTTGGGGAATTTTTACTAGCCCTGAACAAAATTCTATTAGCCAAAAAAATTACCAGTAGATGGATGTATTTATCTCATTGTTCATACTTCACTTATTCAGTGGACGATTTAGCTAGCTAAAAAAGAGGAGCTTCCTCTTCAGGGACACCAAGCCTCACTTCCTTGGTGGAAGTTCATGTGTTTATTCTAATTTGTTAGTTTTTAAGGTTTTTACTTTGCTTTGGTATTTTGGTTTGGAACCAGGACATAGATTGGTATGTTTGTTTTTGATTGTTACAATCTGTTGCTATTTGTTACATTGGCTTTTAGCAAGATTGAGTACATATTTTTAGCTTCAATCTCTATTTTGAATTCAAAATAAAAACAAAAATCACTATTGTGTTTTTTAAATTTTTATCAATCACTAAATGACTAGAATTAAACGATGGTGAGTATGTAACAGAAACCATGTCTGAGTATTAATAGTTATCGCTGTTGCAGTTTCTAACGTAAATGCCGGAAAGCATGTGTTTGCATCTTAATCATATCAGCGCTTGACTAAATAAAGATTTGAAAAAAAGCACCAAAAGGACTCCAATTTGTTTATCTTCTCTACTTCCGTTATTTTAAGGTAAAGACGACACAATTTTTATTTAGAAATAAAAAATCGAAGTAAAATGAATTCATCCCAGAATGCAACAAGATCAGTCGCGCCATTGAGCAGAATTTTCACACGTCCGGACTGAGATTTAACTAGACATTGTCGGTCGGACGACTGTTAATGTCGAACCCTGCCCATCCTGTCTTCACTACTGGTAAGCCAGATGTGTAATGTTGCCCATCCTGTCTTCATTACTGGTAAGCCAGATGTGTAATGTTGCCCATCCTGTCTTCACTACTGGTAAGCCAGATGTATATTGTTGCCCATCTTGTCTTCACTATTGGCAAGTCAGATGTGTAATGTTGCCCATCTTGTCTTCACTACTGGTAAGCCAGATGTGTAATGTTGCCCATCCTGTCTTCACTACTGGTAAGTCAGATGTGTATTGTTGCCCATCCTGTCTTCACTACTGGTAAGCCAGATGTGTAATGTTGCCCATCCTGTCTTCACTACTGGTAAGTCAGATGTGTACTGTTGCCCATCTTGTCTTCACTATTGGTAAGTCAGATGTGTAATATGTCTTGTCTACTTGGTGCTAGTTTCCATGTCTACCTGTCTGCCATGTGTCCCTGTCTTCATAGTTTCAGTTTCTGTGTCTACTTGGTGTTAGTTTCCATGTCAACTTGTGTCAGTTTTCTTGTTGACATAATGTCAGTAATATTGTGTATTTGTTATCAGTTTCCATGTCTTTGTTCTGATGCCAGTTTTCTTGTCTTCTTAGTAGGGATAAACAATATACCATAGTATGAGGTGAACCTTAGTTTTTTATGCTTTGGTTCCGCTTTTGGTTTTGATTACAGTAGGTTTTTCTTTGAAATATGAGACATGTAATTTGATTGGTCACTGTGTGTGTGTGTGTGTGTGTGTGTGTGTGTGTGTGTGTGTGTGTGTGTGTGTGTGTGTGAGAGAGAGAGAGAGAGAGAGAGAGAGAGAATATTAGGTATAATTGTTATTTTTCTTTGTTTTAGTTGTATCCTGTTTGTCAAGTCACAGAAACTCAGCCTCATTTAACTGCCAGTAGTTTTGTAGAATCAATGAAGTTATTAACTGTAGATACAAAATCTTCTATGTTACATGGTTAGTAAATCAACTGATAAAAAAATTTTGTTAAATAGTAAGAGTTATCTCTCTTTGGTCAATATCACAATAGTTTGGCTTTTTATGTCTGCCTTTCCCATAGGGTCCTGTCTGTATAAGGTACATTGATTTGAAAGGGAATCAGAATATTTCAATAATTATTTGTAAAACTGGTCCCATTGATAGATTTTCTGAAAACCACATGGTAAACATTTGTTCACTTCTTATATTAATTTGATCTGAATACAATAGACTTATTTCCTACTGTTGATTCAAATATAAATTATACATGACAAAATTTTTGTTACAGTACATTTGTTTTGTGTTTCTTCTATTTCTAGTGAATCCTTCTTCATGATAATACCTTTCTAATCTCCTTGTGGTTCTATATAGAACCATGAAAACATGATTTTTTACCTAAAAGTATTTAAGGAGACATATATTAGAGATCTACAATTAGTGAGAGTTATCTCTCTTTGATTGATATAATGTTAATGTTGACTATTAATTAAAAAAGATTTAGCAAGTCTCAAAAAGTTATTATAAGTTGTCTCTCTTTGGCTTATTACATCTCCTCCACAGTAAGAGTTGTCTCTCTTTGGCTTATTACATCTCCACAGTAAGAATAGTCTCTCTCTGTCTTATAACATCTCCTCCACAGTAAGAATTGTCTCTCTTTGCCTTATTACATCTCCTCCATAGTAAGAATTGTCTATCTTTGCCTTATTACATCTCCTCCAGAGTAAGAGTTACCTCTCTTTGGCTTATTACATCTCCTCCACAGTAAGAATTGTCTCTCTTTGGCTTATTACATCTCCTCCACAGTAAGAATTGTCTCTCTTTGCCTTATTACATCTCCTCCAGAGTAAGAGTTACCTCTCTTTGGCTTATTACATCTCCTCCACAGTAAGAATTGTCTCTCTTTGGCTTATTACATCTCCTCCACAGTAAGAATTGTCTCTCTTTGCCTTATTACATCTCCTCCACAGTAAGAATTGTCTCTCTTTTCCTTATTACATCTCCTCCACAGTAAGAATTGTCTCTCTTTGCCTTATTACATCTCCTCCACAGTAAGAGTTACCTCTCTTTGCCTTATTACATCTCCTCCAGAGTAAGAGTTACCTCTCTTTGGTCAGTATCTTGGTATTGTTGACTGTTTATAACACATCAGGGCAGATAACATCTTCCTATTTTATTGTAGGTATTTCTATATTAGAATTGTGTTTGATCATAGCAATGAAACATCTGACTGATATTTATGAAGGAGAACCATTTAATTTTGAAATGATCTATAGTGGTGAGTTATATATCAACTAAATAATGAATTTGGAAATGATCTATAGTGGTGAGTTATATATCGACTAAATACTGAATTTTGAAATGACCTATAGTAGTGAGTTATATATCAACTAAATAATGAATTTTGAAATGACCTATAGGGGTGAGTTATATATCAACTAAATAATGAATTTTGAAATGACCTATAGTGGTGAGTTATATATCAACTAAATAATGAATTTTGAAATGACCTATAGTGGTGAGTTATATATCAACTAAATAATGAATTTTGAAATGACCTATAGTGGTGAGATATATATCAACTAAATACTGAATTTTGAAATGACCTATAGTGGTGAGATATATATCAACTAAATAATGAATTTTGAAATGATCTATAGTGGTGAGTTATATATCAACTAAATAATGAATTTGGAAATGATCTATAGTGGTGAGATATATATCGACTAAATACTGAATTTTGAAATGACCTATAGTAGTGAGTTATATATCAACTAAATAATGAATTTTGAAATGATCTATAGTGGTGAGTTATATATCAACTAAATAATGAATTTGGAAATGATCTATAGTGGTGAGTTATATATCAACTAAATAATGAATTTTGAAATGACCTATAGTGGTGAGATATATATCAACTAAATAATGAAATTTGGAAATGATCTATAGTGGTGAGATATATATCAGTGTACCATAATATAAATCCAGGAATCTCTTGTAGGTATTGGTTGATTTAAATAAGGATCTATGAAAAGTAAGAAAAATGTCTGGGTATCAAATTCAAGGATTTCTTATAGATGTTGGTTTATTATTGTAATATATAACAAGTCTCTCTCTTATCATCTGCAGATGCTGACATGATTTCTCTTTGAGCTTTACTGCCTTGCTAGCTATTCTGTTTCCAAATACATTGTATAGTAGAAAGTGTATTTTCTGCCCATAGAATCTAACTGAGAATTTGTAACATAAAATAAACATACAATAAACAATAAAATGCTGTATAAAACCAAAAATATTCGACAAAAGTATGAAAGTAGCATCTTTACTTTTTCTGCTACATAGAGGTAAAACCTGTTATGGCCATGTTAAAAAAATGCTCTGGGTCTCGGATACTTTTTTTTCAAAAAGTGGCAAGGTAGGTGGGTATTTTATTTTATTATTTTATTTCACAAACTTATGCACAAGGTAAGGATTTTATTTTATGCAAAATTTTTAATACATTTTATACATATAACCGTACTTCTGAATAAAATGATATTAACCTAAGTTAGAGTGTAAACCATCTTTTGATATTTTCAGTAATGCATCATTATGTAAAGGTATATGAAAAAGATCAATAAAGTTTTGAATTCTAAGCATTTTATTTTCATATATGAAAAGTGTATTAAATAAACATTCAAACAGTAAACAGTGATGTTGTGTTTTAGAACAATACCCACGAAATCGGCTGGCATTGCTAAAATGGTATACAAAAACAAGCAATTACATGTTTTTTATCACATAAAACTTGAACATTCACACATACAGTGACATAGTGAGAGGTATAGTGTCTTTTAATAGTTCTAAGTCAGTATTTATAAAGCTGTATTAACTGATATTCTTTCTCACATTAATTTTGGTCAATATTAAAAGATTCACAACCATATATCGGTTACCTTCCAATATTTTGAAACAAAAGTGTAAAATGTAAATAACGCATGCATACTTGGCACAATACACAACAGATACATCAAATGTTAGTGTTGTATTTATGGCAGGGTTATTTTCGATAGGGATTTCATTTCCTAACATATCGTTCAAAAGTCCATCACAAATGCTTAATTTGGACTTGACTGGCACAATTGTCCATGGTACTAATGTTTTCTTGTCAAAATTGAAAATAAAGCTTGCTAAAATCGTCACTTCATCTGCATTGCCGGCCAAATTCTCCGGAGCAGGTGCCATGTTGTTTTTTTTTACACTAACACGTTCGGAAACGTAAATTAATACCTAGATTTGAACGATTTAACACACTTTCACTGACATAAAAACAATACTGCATGTTGTTTTCAGTATTCACTAAGATCATTTCCTTTAATGTTAGACTCTGCGACGCCATCTTGAATCTATGGCGAACAACCTTACAAATGTGATAGCGGTTGCTCGCGTGTGCTTGTGCAAACAACCATTCCTGAACGCTTTGAAGTCAATGCGAAAGCGTATATACACAATCTTGAATGGGCCTCTGTAGAAAGGTGTATCCAGGTGTGAATTCATGACTAAATTTAAACCTGTGATGTCATTTAGGGTAGTTTACACAAGAAAGAGGTTTATATGGGTGTTTTTTGACTTAGTATTTTCACAAACATTTTTGAAAATTATAGTTTTTCTCTTTATCAAGAGCTTGATTTAACTATTAAAAGCCAAAACAATTTTTTTCTTCAAAGGAATTTTGCTATTTAATACTATTTCAAAAGAATTTTGAAATATTTTGAAATTTGTATTTTATACAACCCTAAACAATCTATTCTACTATATTTAGACAGATAGTAAGTGCCTTGAGAGATTAAAATTAATCATGCTGCATCCAAAAAAGGTTATTATTGTGAAGGACACACAATTCAAACTGGACACAAGGTTTTGATACATTTCAACTTTTTCTGTTTTGTTATAAGTCCTGTCTTATATGGTAATATATCACTATCTGATATTGATTGAAATTTTTACCTTCAGAATATTCTAAGTTTGCCCAGAAGAGATCATCCATGCAAGTTTTTGAAAAAGCAGTAGTACTGAAGGTAAGTTACTTTGTGTATGTTCAAACTAAACTTAATAAATAACACCAATACACACATAAAATTGTGAGTTATTTGTAAATAAAAAAGTGAGTTACAGGTCTGTAAATAAATAAATGTGAGTTACCTGTAAATGTATAACAATAAGTTTGTATTTTTTAAGGTATGTTATTTAGTTATGTGTATCACTGAGTTACCTGTAAATGTATAACAATAAGTTTATATTTGTTCAGGTATGTTATTGGTTATGTGAATCACTGAGTTACCTGTAAATGTATAACAATAAGTTTGTATTTGTTAAGGTATATTATTTAGTTATGTGTATCACTGAGTTACCTGTAAATGTATAACAATAAGTTTATATTTGTTCAGGTATGTTATTTAGTTATGTGTATCACTGAGTTACCTGTAAATGTATAACAATAAGTTTATATTTGTTAAGCAGGGCTCAAAGTGACTTTCTGAATCTAGGAGCCAGCCTGGCTCCTTATAAGAAAAAATTAGGCGCCAAATGAGCATTTTAGGCGCCAAATAAGTCTTAGGTACCGGCAACAAAATTATTGTGATTTTTATTTTTTAAAAAATCCAAAAAACACATTGTATACTGTATTTCAAACATTTAATCATCAGTCATGTTTTTCATTTTATTATTCAAAAGTTACAAAGATTCATCTTCTGGCCAGCAAACATAATTTAGATGAAGTTTTCTTTCAGTGGACAACCATTTGGATACAGCACTTACAGGGTCGAATTCATCAATATCAGGACCAGAGGCACTTATCCTAATCAAGTCCTCCACAGTTTGAACATTCAGTGAACTTCTGACATCACATTTTTATCCTGTTCATAGTAGAAAAATTCCTTTCAAACTGGGCTGACGAGACTGGCAAAACCATCATTATTTTGACAAGCTGTAGAATATTCTGCACAAAATTTGCACGACATGACGTTCCCAACAGGATCATAAACTAACCATGAAAATATTGATTTCCACGACTCTTGAAATTTGCGCTGACCTTGTGATTTCTGTTTCTTGACCTCTGGCTCAACAATCTCATGATCAACCAATCTATCCGTCGCCTGCTTTTTGGGTGCATCACATGTACTGGTTTTAAAAAAAACTATCAATCCGATGGTCGCTTGCCAGCCATGATAACTATGCTGTTCGGCACACTTCTGACGTTTCGTATATATACACATGATGTATTTTCTCAGAGTCTATAAGTCACGAGGCTGTCCAAGGAGTGCCGGAAACATGTGTTTATATGTAAAACACGGAGTAGAAAAACGGAATCAGCCATGATCGATAATTCAGGAACCCCTGAAAAACAGTCGCCTATTTGGCGACTTATATGTAAAAATATGTCGCCAATGGAGAAATTTGGTCGCCATGGCGCCTAATTTAGTCGCAACTTAGAGCCCTGTTAAGGTATGTTATTGGTTATGTGTATCACTGAGTTACCTGTAAATGTATAACAATAAGTTTGTATTTGTTAAGGTATGTTATTTAGTTATGTGTATCACTGAGTTACCTGTAAATGTATAACAATAAGTTTGTATTTGTTAAGGTATGTTATTTAGTTATGTGTATCACTGAGTTACCTGTAAATGTATAACAATAAGTTTGTATTTTTAAGGTATGTTATTTAGTTATGTGTATCACTGAGTTACCTGTAAATGTATAACAATAAGTTTATATTTGTTAAGGTGTGTTATTTAGTTATGTGTATCACTGAGTTACCTGTAAATGTATAACAATAAGTTTATATTTGTTCAGGTATGTTATTGGTTATGTGTATCACTGAGTTACCTGTAAATGTATTACAATAAGTTTGTATTTGTTCAGGTATGTTATTTAGTTATGTGAATCACTGAGTTACCTGTAAATGTATAACAATAAGTTTGTATTTGTTCAGGTATGTTATTTAGTTATGTGAATCACTGAGTTACCTGTAAATGTATAACAATAAGTTTGTATTTGTTAAGGTATGTTATTTAGTTATGTGTATCACTGAGTTACCTGTAAATGTATAACAATCAGTTTGTATTTTTTAAGGTATGTTATTTAGTTATGTGTATCACTGAGTTACCTGTAAATGTATAACAATAAGTTTATATTTGTTAAGGTGTGTTATTTAGTTATGTGTATCACTGAGTTACCTGTAAATGTATAACAATAAGTTTATATTTGTTCAGGTATATTATTGGTTATGTGTATCACTGAGTTACCTGTAAATGTATAACAATAAGTTTATATTTGTTAAGGTGTGTTATTTAGTTATGTGTATCACTGAGTTACCTGTAAATGTATAACAATAAGTTTATATTTGTTCAGGTATGTTATTGGTTATGTGTATCACTGAGTTACCTGTAAATGTATTACAATAAGTTTGTATTTGTTCAGGTATGTTATTTAGTTATGTGAATCACTGAGTTACCTGTAAATGTATAACAATAAGTTTGTATTTGTTCAGGTATGTTATTTAGTTATGTGAATCACTGAGTTACCTGTAAATGTATAACAATAAGTTTGTATTTGTTAAGGTATGTTATTAGTTATGTGTATCACTGAGTTACCTGTAAATGTATAACAATCAGTTTGTATTTTTTAAGGTATGTTATTTAGTTATGTGTATCACTGAGTTACCTGTAAATGTATAACAATAAGTTTATATTTGTTAAGGTGTGTTATTTAGTTATCTGTATCACTGAGTTACCTGTAAATGTATAACAATAAGTTTATATTTGTTCAGGTATATTATTGGTTATGTGTATCACTGAGTTACCTGTAAATGTATTACAATAAGTTTGTATTTGTTCAGGTATGTTATTTAGTTATGTGAATCACTGAGTTACCTGTAAATGTATAACAATAAGTTTGTATTTGTTCAGGTATGTTATTTAGTTATGTGTATCACTGAGTTACCTGTAAATGTATAACAATAAGTTTATATTTGTTCAGGTATGTTATTGGTTATGTGAATCACTGAGTTACCTGTAAATGTATAACAATAAGTTTATATTTGTTCAGGTATGTTATTTAGTTATGTGAATCACTGAGTTACCTGTAAATGTATAACAATAAGTTTGTATTTGTTCAGGTATGTTATTTAGTTATGTGAATCACTGAGTTACCTGTAAATGTATAACAATAAGTTTGTATTTGTTAAGGTATGTTATTTAGTTATGTGTATCACTGAGTTACCTGTAAATGTATAACAATCAGTTTGTATTTTTTAAGGTATGTTATTTAGTTATGTGTATCACTGAGTTACCTGTAAATGTATAACAATAAGTTTATATTTGTTAAGGTGTGTTATTTAGTTATGTGTATCACTGAGTTACCTGTAAATGTATAACAATAAGTTTATATTTGTTCAGGTATATTATTGGTTATGTGTATCACTGAGTTACCTGTAAATGTATAACAATAAGTTTATATTTGTTAAGGTGTGTTATTTAGTTATGTGTATCACTGAGTTACCTGTAAATGTATAACAATAAGTTTATATTTGTTCAGGTATGTTATTGGTTATGTGTATCACTGAGTTACCTGTAAATGTATTACAATAAGTTTGTATTTGTTCAGGTATGTTATTTAGTTATGTGAATCACTGAGTTACCTGTAAATGTATAACAATAAGTTTGTATTTGTTCAGGTATGTTATTTAGTTATGTGAATCACTGAGTTACCTGTAAATGTATAACAATAAGTTTGTATTTGTTAAGGTATGTTATTTAGTTATGTGTATCACTGAGTTACCTGTAAATGTATAACAATCAGTTTGTATTTTTTAAGGTATGTTATTTAGTTATGTGTATCACTGAGTTACCTGTAAATGTATAACAATAAGTTTATATTTGTTAAGGTGTGTTATTTAGTTATGTGTATCACTGAGTTACCTGTAAATGTATAACAATAAGTTTATATTTGTTCAGGTATATTATTGGTTATGTGTATCACTGAGTTACCTGTAAATGTATTACAATAAGTTTGTATTTGTTCAGGTATGTTATTTAGTTATGTGAATCACTGAGTTACCTGTAAATGTATAACAATAAGTTTGTATTTGTTCAGGTATGTTATTTAGTTATGTGTATCACTGAGTTACCTGTAAATGTATAACAATAAGTTTGTATTTGTTCAGGTATGTTATTGGTTATGTGAATCACTGAGTTATCTGTAAATGTATAACAATCAGTTTGTATTTGTTAAGGTATGTTATTTAGTTATGTGTATCACTGAGTTACCTGTAAATGTATAACAATAAGTTTATATTTGTTAAGGTATGTTATTTAGTTATGTGTATCACTGAGTTACCTGTAAATGTATTACAATAAGTTTATATTTATTAAGGTATGTTATTTGTTATGTGTATCACTGAGTTACCTGTAATGTGAAAAGTTAAGTTACCTGTATACATGTTTGTGTAAGTGAGTAAAGTAAGTTACCTGTATACATGTTTGTGTGAGTGAGTAAGTTACCTGTATACATGTTTGTGTAAGTGAGTAAGTTACCTGTATACATGTTTGTGTAAGTGAGTAAGTTACCTGTATACATGTTTGTGTGAGTGAGTAAGTTACCTGTATACATGTCTGTGTAAGTGAGTAAGTTACCTGTATTCATATTTGTGTATATGAGTAGGTTACCGGTATACATATTTGTGTAAGTAACCTGTATACATGTTTGTGTAAGTAAGTAAGTTACCTGTATACATGTTTGTGTAAATGAGTAAGTTACCTGTATACATGTTTGTGTAAATGAGTAAGTTACCTGTATACATGTCTGTGTAAGTGAGTAAGTTACCTGTATACATGTCTGTGTAAGTAAGTAAGTTACCTGTATACATGTCTGTGTAAGTGAGTAAGTTACCTGTATACATGTCTGTGTAAGTAAGTAAGTTACCTGTATACATGTCTGTGTAAGTGAGTAAGTTACCTGTATACATGTCTGTGTTAGTGAGTAAGTTACCTGTATACATGTCTGTGTAAGTAAGTAAGTTACCTGTATACATGTCTGTGTAAGTGAGTAAGTTACCTGTATACAAGTCTATGTAAGTGAGTACCTGTATACATGTCTGTGTAAGTGAGTACCTGTATACATGTCTGTGTAAGTGAGTAAGTTACCTGTATACATGTCTGTGTAAGTAAGTAAGTTACCTGTATACATGTCTGTGTAAGTAAGTAAGTTACCTGTATACATGTCTGTGTAAGTAAGTAAGTTACCTCTATACATGTCTGTGTGAGTGAGTACCTGTATACATGTCTGTGTAAGTAAGTAAGTTACGTGTATACATGTCTGTGTAAGTAAGTTAGTTACCTGTATACATGTCTGTGTCAGTGAGTACCTGTATACATGTCTGTGTAAGAGTAAGTTACCTGTATACATGTCTGTGTAAGTAAGTAAGTTACCTGTATACATGTCTGTGTAAGTAAGTAAGTTACCTGTATACATGTCTGTGTAAGTGAGTAAGTTACCTGTATACATGTCTGTGTAAGTCAGTAAGTTACCTGTATACATGTCTGTGTAAGTCAGTAAGTTACCTGTATACATGTCTGTGTAAGTAAGTAAGTTACCTGTATACATGTCTGTGTAAGTAAGTAAGTTACCTGTATACATGTCTGTGTAAGTGAGTAAGTTACCTGTATACATGTCTATGTAAGTGAGTAAGTTACCTGTATACATGTCTGTGTAAGTAAGTAAGTTACCTGTATACATGTCCTGTGTAAGTGAGTAAGTTACCTGTATACATGTCTGTGTAAGTAAGTAAGTAACCTTTATACATGTCTGTGTAAGTAAGTTACCTGTATGCATGTCTATGTAAGTGAGTGAGTTACCTGTATACATGTCTATGTATGTGAGTAAGTTACCTGTATACATGTCTGTGTAAGTAAGTAAGTTACCTGTATACATGTCTATCTAAGTGAGTAAGTTACCTGTATACATGTCTGTGTAAGTAAGTAAGTAACTTGTATACATGTCTGTGTAAGTAAGTAAGTTACCTGTATACATGTCTGTGTAAGTAAGTAAGTTACCTGTATACATGTCTATGTAAGTGAGTAAGTTACCTGAATACATGTCTGTGTAAGTGAGTAAGTTACCTGTATACATGTCTGTGTAAGTGAGTAAGTTACCTGTATACATGTCTGTGTAAGTGAGTAAGTTACCTGTATACATGTCTGTGTAAGTGAGTAAGTTACTGTATACATGTCTGTGTAAGTGAGTAAGTTACCTGTATACATGTCTGTGTAAGTCAGTAAGTTACCTGTATACATGTCTGTGTAAGTGAGTAAGTTACCTGTATACATGTCTGTGTAAGTAAGTAAGTTACCTGTATACATGTCTGTGTAAGTAAGTTACCTGTATACATGTCTGTGTAAGTGAGTAAGTTACCTGTATACATGTCTATGTAAGTGAGTAAGTTACCTGTATACATGTCTGTGTAAGTAAGTAAGTTACCTGTATACATGTCTGTGTAAGTGAGTAAGTTACCTGTATACATGTCTGTGTAAGTAAGTAAGTTACCTGTATACATGTCTGTGTAAGTAAGTTACCTGTATGCATGTCTGTGTAAGTGAGTGAGTTACCTGTATACATGTCTATGTAAGTGAGTAAGTACCTGTATACATGTCTGTGTAAGTAGTAATTTACCTGTATACATGTCTATCTAAGTGAGTAAGTTACCTGTATACATGTCTATGTAAGTGAGTAAGTTACCTGTATACATGTCTGTGTAAGTAAGTAAGTAACTTGTATACATGTCTGTGTAAGTAAGTAAGTTACCTGTATACATGTCTATGTAAGTGAGTAAGTTACCTGTATACATGTCTGTGTAAGTGAGTAAGTTACCTGTTTACATGTCTGTGTAAGTAAGTAAGTTACCTGTATACATGTCTGTGTAAGTAAGTAAGTTACCTGTATACATGTCTGTGTAAGTAAGTAAGTTACCTGTATACATGTCTGTGTAAGTGAGTAAGTTACCTGTATACATGTCTATGTAAGTGAGTAAGTTACCTGTATACATGTCTGTGTAAGTGAGTAAGTTACCTGTATACATGTCTGTGTAAGTAAGTAAGTTACCTGTATACATGTCTATGTAAGTGAGTAAGTTACCTGTATACATGTCTGTGTAAGTAAGTAAGTTACCTGTTTACATGTCTGTGTAAGTAAGTAAGTTACCTGTATACATGTCTGTGTAAGTAAGTAAGTTACCTGTATACATGTCTATGTAAGTGAGTAAGTTACCTGTATACATGTCTGTGTAAGTGAGTAAGTTACCTGTTTACATGTCTGTGTAAGTAAGTAAGTTACCTGTATACATGTCTGTGTAAGTAAGTAAGTTACCTGTATACAAGTCTATGTAAGTGAGTAAGTTACCTGTATACATGTCTGTGTAAGTGAGTAAGTTACCTGTTTACATGTCTGTGTAAGTAAGTAAGTTACCTGTATACATGTCTGTGTAAGTAAGTAAGTTACCTGTATACATGTCTGTGTAAGTAAGTAAGTTACCTGTATACATATCTGTGTAAGTGAGTAAGTTACCTGTATACATGTCTATGTAAGTGAGTAAGTTACCTGTATACATGTCTGTGTAAGTAAGTAAGTTACCTGTATACATGTCTGTGTAAGTAAGTAAGTTACCTGTATACATATCTGTGTAAGTGAGTAAGTTACCTGTATACATGTCTATGTAAGTGAGTAAGTTACCTGTATACATGTCTGTGTAAGTAAGTAAAATACCTGTATACATGTCTGTGTTAGTAAGTAAGTTATCTTTATACATGTCTGTGTAAATGAGTAAGTTACCCGTATACATGTCTATGTAAGTGAGTAAGTTACCTGTATACATGTCTGTGTAAGTAAGTAAGTTACCTGTATACATGTCTGTGTCAGTGAGTAAGTTACCTGTATACATGTCTGTGTAAGTGAGTAAGTTACCTGTATACATGTCTGTGTCAGTGAGTAAGTTACCTGTATACATGTCTGTGTAAGTGAGTAAGTTACCTGTATACATGTCTGTGTAAGTAAGTAAGTTACCTGTATACATGTCTGTATCAGTGAGTAAGTTACCTGTATACATGTCTGTGTAAGTGAGTCAGTTACCTGTATACATGTCTGTGTAAGTAAGTAAGTTACCTGTATACATGTCTTTGTCAGTGAGTAAGTTACCTGTATACATGTCTGTGTAAGTGAGTCAGTTACCTGTATACATGTCTGTGTCAGTGAGTAAGTTACCTGTATACAAGTCTATGTAAGTGAGTAAGTTACCTGTATACATGTCTGTGTAAGTAAGTAAGTTACCTCTATACATGTCTGTGTAAGTGAGTAAGTTACCTGTATACATGTCTGTGTAAGTGAGTAAGTTACCTGTATACATGTCTGTGTAAGTAAGTAAGTTACCTGTATACATGTTTGTGTCAGTGAGTAAGTTACCTGTATACATGTCTGTGTAAGTGAGTAAGTTACCTGTATACATGTCTGTGTAAGTAAGTAAGTTACCTGTATACATGTCTGTGTAAGTGAGTAAGTTACCTGTATACATGTCTGTGTAAGTAAGTAAGTTACCTGTATACATGTCTGTGTAAGTGAGTAAGTTACCTGTATACATGTCTGTGTAAGTGAATAAGTTACCTGTATACATGTCTGTGTAAGTAAGTAAGTTACCTGTATACATGTCTGTGTAAGTTAGTATGTTACCTGTATACATATCTGTGTAAGTGAGTAAGTTACCTGTATACATGTCTGTGTAAGTAAGTTACCTGTATACATGTCTGTGTAAGTGAGTAAGTTACCTGTATACATGTCTATGTAAGTGAGTGAGTTACCTGTATACATGTCTGTGTAAGTAAGTAAGTTACCTGTATACATGTCTGTGTCAGTGAGTAAGTTACCTGTATACATGTCTGTGTAAGTGAGTAAGTTACCTGTATACATGTCTGTGTAAGTAAGTAAGTTACCTGTATACATGTCTGTGTAAGTAAGTTACCTGTATACATGTCTGTGTAAGTGAGTACCTGTATACATGTCTGTGTAAGTGAGTAAGTTACCTGTATACATGTCTGTGTAAGTAAGTAAGTTACCTGTATACATGTCTGTGTAAGTAAGTAAGTTACCTGTATACATGTCTGTGTAAGTGAGTAAGTTACCTGTATACATGTCTGTGTAAGTAAGTTACCTGTATACATGTCTGTGTAAGTGAGTAAGTTACCTGTATACATGTCTATGTAAGTGAGTAAGTTACCTGTATACATGTCTGTGTAAGTAGGTTACCTGTATACATGTCTGTGTAAGTAAGTTACCTGTATACATGTCTGTGTAAGTGAGTAAGTTACCTGTATACGTGTCTGTGTAAGTAAGTAAGTTACCTGTATACATGTTTGTGTAAATGAGTAAGTTACCTGTATACATGTCTGTGTAAGTAAGTAAAATACCTGTATACATGTCTGTGTTAGTAAGTAAGTTATCTTTATACATGTCTGTGTAAATGAGTAAGTTACCCGTATACATGTCTATGTAAGTGAGTAAGTTACCTGTATACATGTCTGTGTAAGTAAGTAAGTTACCTGTATACATGTCTGTGTCAGTGAGTAAGTTACCTGTATACATGTCTGTGTAAGTGAGTAAGTTACCTGTATACATGTCTGTGTCAGTGAGTAAGTTACCTGTATACATGTCTGTGTAAGTGAGTAAGTTACCTGTATACATGTCTGTGTAAGTAAGTAAGTTACCTGTATACATGTCTGTATCAGTGAGTAAGTTACCTGTATACATGTCTGTGTAAGTGAGTCAGTTACCTGTATACATGTCTGTGTAAGTAAGTAAGTTACCTGTATACATGTCTTTGTCAGTGAGTAAGTTACCTGTATACATGTCTGTGTAAGTGAGTCAGTTACCTGTATACATGTCTGTGTCAGTGAGTAAGTTACCTGTATACAAGTCTATGTAAGTGAGTAAGTTACCTGTATACATGTCTGTGTAAGTAAGTAAGTTACCTCTATACATGTCTGTGTAAGTGAGTAAGTTACCTGTATACATGTCTGTGTAAGTGAGTAAGTTACCTGTATACATGTCTGTGTAAGTAAGTAAGTTACCTGTATACATGTTTGTGTCAGTGAGTAAGTTACCTGTATACATGTCTGTGTAAGTGAGTAAGTTACCTGTATACATGTCTGTGTAAGTAAGTAAGTTACCTGTATACATGTCTGTGTAAGTGAGTAAGTTACCTGTATACATGTCTGTGTAAGTAAGTAAGTTACCTGTATACATGTCTGTGTAAGTGAGTAAGTTACCTGTATACATGTCTGTGTAAGTGAATAAGTTACCTGTATACATGTCTGTGTAAGTAAGTAAGTTACCTGTATACATGTCTGTGTAAGTTAGTATGTTACCTGTATACATATCTGTGTAAGTGAGTAAGTTACCTGTATACATGTCTGTGTAAGTAAGTTACCTGTATACATGTCTGTGTAAGTGAGTAAGTTACCTGTATACATGTCTATGTAAGTGAGTGAGTTACCTGTATACATGTCTGTGTAAGTAAGTTACCTATATACATGTCTGTGTAAGTGAGTAAGTTACCTGTATACATGTCTGTGTAAGTGAGTAAGTTACCTGTATACATGTCTGTGTAAGTAAGTAAGTTACCTGTATACATGTCTGTGTAAGTAAGTTACCTGTATACATGTCTGTGTAAGTGAGTACCTGTATACATGTCTGTGTAAGTGAGTAAGTTACCTGTATACATGTCTGTGTAAGTAAGTAAGTTACCTGTATACATGTCTGTGTAAGTAAGTAAGTTACCTGTATACATGTCTGTGTAAGTGAGTAAGTTACCTGTATACATGTCTGTGTAAGTAAGTTACCTGTATACATGTCTGTGTAAGTGAGTAAGTTACCTGTATACATGTCTGTGTAAGTGAGTAAGTTACCTGTATACATGTCTGTGTAAGTAGGTTACCTGTATACATGTCTGTGTAAGTAAGTTACCTGTATACATGTCTGTGTAAGTGAGTAAGTTACCTGTATACGTGTCTGTGTAAGTAAGTAAGTTACCTGTATACATGTTTGTGTAAATGAGTAAGTTACCTGTATACATGTCTTTGTAAGTGAGTAAGTTACCTGTATACATGTTTGTGTAAGTGAGTAAGTTACCTGTATACATATTTAAGTAAGTTACCTGTATACATGTTTGTGTAAGTGAGGAAGTTACCTGTATTCATATTTGTGTATATGAGTAGGTTACCGGTATACATATTTGAGTAAGTTACCTGTATACATGTTTGTGTAAGTAAGTAAGTTACCTGTATACATGCTTGTGTAAGTGAGTAAGTTACCTGTATACATATTTAAGTAAGTTACCTGTATACATGTTTGTGTAATTAGTAAGTTACCTAATAATGTATACATGTTTGTGTCAGTAAGTAAGTTACCTGTATACATGTTTGTGTAATTAGTAAGTTACCTAATAATATATACATGTTTGTGTAAGTAAGTAAGTTACCTGTATACATGTTTGTGTAATTAGTAAGTTACGTAATAATATATACATGTTTGTGTAAGTAAGTAAATTACCTGTATACATGTTTGTGTAATTAGTAAGTTACCTAATAATATATATATGTTTGTGTAAGTGAGTAAGTTACCTGTATACATGGTTGTGTAAGTAAGTTAGTTACCTGTATACATGTTTGTGTAATTAGTAAGTTACCTAATAATATATATGTTTGTGTAAGTGAGTAAGTTACCTGTATACATGTTTGTGTAAGTAAGTAAGTTACCTGTATACATGTTTGTGTAATTAGTAAGTTACCTAATAATGTATATATGTTTGTGTAAGTGAGTAAGTTACCTGTATACATGTTTGTGTATTGTGTAAGTGAGCAAGTTACCTGTATACATGTTTGTGTATTGGGAAAGTGAGCAAGTTACCTGTATACATGTTTGTGTATTGTGTAAGTGAGCAAGTTACCTGTATACATGTTTGTGTATTGTGTAAGTGAGCAAGTTACCTGTATACATGTCTGTGTAAGTAAGTAAAATACCTGTATACATGTCTGTGTAAGTAAGTAAGTTATCTTTATACATGTCTGTGTAAATGAGTAAGTTACCCGTATACATGTCTATGTAAGTGAGTAAGTTACCTGTATACATGTCTGTGTAAGTAAGTAAGTTACCTGTATACATGTCTGTGTCAGTGAGTAAGTTACCTGTATACATGTCTGTGTAAGTGAGTAAGTTACCTGTATACATGTCTGTGTCAGTGAGTAAGTTACCTGTATACATGTCTGTGTAAGTGAGTAAGTTACCTGTATACATGTCTGTGTAAGTAAGTAAGTTACCTGTATACATGTCTGTATCAGTGAGTAAGTTACCTGTATACATGTCTGTGTAAGTGAGTCAGTTACCTGTATACATGTCTGTGTAAGTAAGTAAGTTACCTGTATACATGTCTGTGTCAGTGAGTAAGTTACCTGTATACATGTCTGTGTAAGTGAGTCAGTTACCTGTATACATGTCTGTGTCAGTGAGTAAGTTACCTGTATACATGTCTGTGTAAGTGAGTAAGTTACCTGTATACATGTCTGTGTAAGTAAGTAAGTTACCTGTATACATGTCTGTGTAAGTAAGTAAGTTACCTGTATACATGTCTGTGTAAGTGAGTAAGTTACCTGTATACATGTCTGTGTAAGTAAGTTACCTCTATACATGTCTGTGTAAGTGAGTAAGTTACCTGTATACATGTCTGTGTAAGTGAGTAAGTTACCTGTATACATGTCTGTGTAAGTAAGTAAGTTACCTGTATACATGTCTGTGTCAGTGAGTAAGTTACCTGTATACATGTCTGTGTAAGTGAGTAAGTTACCTGTATACATGTCTTTGTAAGTAAGTAAGTTACCTGTATACATGTCTGTGTAAGTAAGTAAGTTACCTGTATACATGTCTGTGTAAGTGAGTAAGTTACCTGTATACATGTCTGTGTAAGTGAATAAGTTACCTGTATACATGTCTGTGTAAGTAAGTAAGTTACCTGTATACATGTCTGTGTAAGTTAGTATGTTACCTGTATACATATCTGTGTAATTGAGTAAGTTACCTGTATACATGTCTGTGTAAGTAAGTTACCTGTATACATGTCTGTGTAAGTGAGTAAGTTACCTGTATACATGTCTATGTAAGTGAGTGAGTTACCTGTATACATGTCTGTGTAAGTAAGTTACCTATATACATGTCTGTGTAAGTGAGTAAGTTACCTGTATACATGTCTGTGTAAGTGAGTAAGTTACCTGTATACATGTCTGTGTAAGTAAGTAAGTTACCTGTATACATGTCTGTGTAAGTAAGTTACCTGTATACATGTCTGTGTAAGTGAGTACCTGTATACATGTCTGTGTAAGTGAGTAAGTTACCTGTATACATGTCTGTGTAAGTAAGTAAGTTACCTGTATACATGTCTGTGTAAGTAAGTAAGTTACCTGTATACATGTCTGTGTAAGTGAGTAAGTTACCTGTATACATGTCTGTGTAAGTAAGTTACCTGTATACATGTCTGTGTAAGTGAGTAAGTTACCTGTATACATGTCTGTGTAAGTGAGTAAGTTACCTGTATACATGTCTGTGTAAGTAAGTAATTTACCTGTATACATGTCTGTGTAAGTAAGTAAGTTACCTGTATACATGTCTATGTAAGTGAGTAAGTTACCTGTATACATGTCTATGTAAGTAAGTAAGTTACCTGTATACATGTCTGTGTAAGTAAGTAAGTTACCTTTATACATGTCTGTGTAAGTAAGTAAGTTACCTGTATACATGTCTCTGTAAGTGAGTAAGTTACCTGTATACATGTCTGTGTAAGTAAGTTACCTGTATACATGTCTGTGTAAGTGAGTAAGTAACCTGTATACATGTCTGTGTAAGTAAGTAAGTTACCTTTATACATGTCTGTGTAAGTGAGTAAGTTACCTGTATACATGTCTGTGTAAGTGAGTAAGTTACCTGTATACATGTCTGTGTAAGTGAGTAAGTTACCTGTATACATGTCTGTGTAAGTAAGTTACCTGTATACATGTCTGTGTAAGTAAGTAAGTTACCTGTATACATGTTTGTGTAAATGAGTAAGTTACCTGTATACATGTCTGTGTAAGTGAGTAAGTTACCTGTATACATGTCTGTGTAAGTGAGTAAGTTATCTGTATACATGTCTGTGTAAGTAAGTTACCTGTATACATGTCTGTGTAAGTAAGTAAGTTACCTGTATACATGTATGAGTAAGTAAGTAAGTTACCTGTATACATGTCTGTGTAAGTGAGTAAGTTACCTGTATACATGTCTGTGTAAGTAGGTTACCTGTATACATGTCTGTGTAAGTAAGTTACCTGTATACATGTCTGTGTAAGTAAGTTACCTGTATACATGTCTGTGTAAGTAAGTAAGTTACCTGTATACATGTTTGTGTAAATGAGTAAGTTACCTGTATACATGTCTTTGTAAGTGAGTAAGTTACCTGTATACATGTTTGTGTAAGTGAGTAAGTTACCTGTATACATATTTAAGTAAGTTACCTGTATACATGTTTGTGTAAGTGAGGAAGTTACCTGTATTCATATTTGTGTATATGAGTAGGTTACCGGTATACATATTTGAGTAAGTTACCTGTATACATGTTTGTGTAAGTAAGTAAGTTACCTGTATACATGCTTGTGTAAGTGAGTAAGTTACCTGTATACATATTTAAGGAAGTTACCTGTATACATGTTTGTGTAATTAGTAAGTTACCTAATAATGTATACATGTTTGTGTCAGTAAGTAAGTTACCTGTATACATGTTTGTGTAATTAGTAAGTTACCTAATAATATATACATGTTTGTGTAAGTAAGTAAGTTACCTGTATACATGTTTGTGTAATTAGTAAGTTACGTAATAATATATACATGTTTGTGTAAGTAAGTAAATTACCTGTATACATGTTTGTGTAATTAGTAAGTTACCTAATAATATATATATGTTTGTGTAAGTGAGTAAGTTACCTGTATACATGGTTGTGTAAGTAAGTTAGTTACCTGTATACATGTTTGTGTAATTAGTAAGTTACCTAATAATATATATATGTTTGTGTAAGTGAGTAAGTTACCTGTATACATGTTTGTGTAAGTAAGTAAGTTACCTGTATACATGTTTGTGTAATTAGTAAGTTACCTAATAATGTATATATGTTTGTGTAAGTGAGTAAGTTACCTGTATACATGTTTGTGTATTGTGTAAGTGAGCAAGTTACCTGTATACATGTTTGTGTATTGGGAAAGTGAGCAAGTTACCTGTATACATGTTTGTGTATTGTGTAAGTGAGCAAGTTACCTGTATACATGTTTGTGTATTGTGTAAGTGAGCAAGTTACCTGTATACATGTTTGTGTATGTGAGTAAATCACCTGTATATATATATGTTTAAAGTTAAGTTAATTATAAATGACTAAACTGGTTTACAAATCAATTTAAAGTTGTTTCCTGTAAATTTGAAAAGTTGATATACTTGCATATGTATTAAGGTGAGTTACCAATATAGTTTACAAGTTGAGTTACCTGGCCTTGGTTTCACAAACATTTCTTAACGAAGATTTTCTTAAACTTAAATCTGTCAAATTTGATATTTTAATTGTTTAAGTATTCAGGAATTTAAGGTGCCATTTTGAAAATCACATCAAGCATATAACATTTCATTTCTAGTTTTATTTCAAATGTTTATTTTTAATTCAAAAAGAGGTTGTCAAAATTTGTTAAATTTAAGTTATGAAAAATCTTAGTTAAGGAATGATTGTGAAACTGGGACCAGTATATATGTAAAGGAAAAGGTAAGTTACCTGTATATATCTTAAGTCAGTTACAGGTTTATATGTAAAGGCGAGTTACCTCTATATGTTTAAAGGTGATTTACCTGTGTATACCTAAAGTTGACCTACCTGTATATGTTTTAAAAGTGAGTTAAATTTACATGTTTATAAATCTTTATTTAATATTTCAGGCATTTGAACACCTGTTACAGTTAGAGTTAGTCAAACCAGCTGATGGAGGGACTACACGTGTACAGAAGGAATACAGATTAATGTCCTTATTAATACACAATTCACAAATCATGGATGCTTTACAGAAGTATCCAAACTGTCCAACTGAGGTCAAACAATGGGCAACTAGTGCTATATGTAACTAGCTTGTACACACCAGTGCTATATGTAACTAGCTGGTACATATTAGTGCTATATGTATCTAGCCGGTACACGCTAGTGCTATATGTAACTAGCTGGTACACACCAGTGCTATATGTAAATTCTAAGAAGTCAACCAAAGGTCGCTTGTTGTCCAAAATGGTGTCACAGTAATATATAAATTATAGGCAGTATTGGAAGACCAATGGTGTCATTTACTGGAAGTTGATGGTGTGTAAACAGTAAAATTGATATGTGTTGTGTAATAAGAATATAACTGGACTATGGTTGGAAGGCCGGTAACTAGCTCTTTGATGCTGATTGAAGCAACGGCTTAGCCGTTAAAGGTTGTTATATTTTGAGCCAGAAGTATTTGCACTGAACCAGAACTTGTAATTTGCAGACATTGGAATCAACCGATATTTAAGTTTTTCGTAGACAGTGATTAAAGTGACAAGTTGGTACTTGTTGTATTAAATGGACTCTAAGCAAACAGCAGCTTACTTTATGACAAGGTTTGCAATATTTGGTGGACGTTTGGGTTTGAGAAGTATTCCTTGTTTGATGAAGTGTATATATATATCACAAATATTGACAAATAAAATAAAAATAAATATTGTTTACTGGTATTCTTAATGTGGATAAAACTTTGTTACAAACTCGGACATCACTTTATCAAAAGGTCCACACACACACACACACACACACACACACACACACACACGCACACAGACACACACACGCGCACACAGACACACACACACACGGCTAAGAGAGTTATATGCTTGTCTGTGGCATACTTATTCATTGAACTTGCACCTTACCAAAAAGTTGCCCTGAGTGCGCGCTAATACACGGCAGGCCATAATACACACTTGCACATCACACGCTTACATGGACTTTTTCTTGGATTAATTTCACGAGATTAGTTACTAAGCCGGGCTCTGACTACACTACCAAAGCGGTGCCAAACTTTAGTTACTAAGCCGGGCTCCGACTACACTACCAAAGCAGTGCCAAATTTAGTTACTAAAACGGGCTCCGACTGGACTACCAAAGCAGTGCCAAACTTTAGTCACTAAGCCGGGCTCCGAATGGACTACCGAAGCAGTGCCAAATTTTAAATATTAAATTCGAAAATAATTTTTCAACCAATCAAAGAAATCTGAATTGTGCTCAAGTCCTAATACAAAATGTTTGGCGGCTGTGTGTAAGCAGGGAACAATTTCTAAACCATAAATTTCTTTCAAATATTTATTTTCAGCCGTCATGGGTTTGAGAATCATTTTGGATCAATTTCTGTTGTGTTGAATTTTGCCGACGTTTTCTTCATTTTTGAAATAAGAGTGATTGATTGATTGATTGATTTAATGGGGTTATACACCCCAGTTAAGAATATTTCACTCGAGACGTCACTAGCTATAGGTGAAGTGGCAGAAATTTTGATCTTTGCAGTGCGCATAGGGTAATGTGCAGCGGGGGGTCTTTAGCGTGCCACGCCTGCCGTGACACTGGGCATCGGTTTTTAAGGTATTCTGCGAACGACCCAGTGACTTTCATTTCTAAATGCTGAGTGTTTGGCGAAGGAACAGTCACTACCTATTTTCAAGTCTTGGTCAGACCTGACCGGGGTTAAAACCTCGACCTCTCGCATTAAAAGCGAGAAGGCTACCAACTGAGCTACCGTAGTGGTTTTAAAACAAGAATTCTCGACTTTACAAAAACTAACTTTCATATATTTTGGAAGACATTCACATATAGGTCGAGGTTAGTAACTTTTCTAGTTTCACATACATGTGTTTGAGGTTGTCTCTTCTGACACCAGTTGATATCGAAAATTCACGGGTTTTGATACAAAAGTTGTTCCGCTCTTACTTACGGTTGTCAAGCATAAACGTGTTAAGGTGAGAGGAATTGCGGACTAATTGTGTGACTTTGAAAATGTCGCTAGGTATTAACCGGGAGGATTGCCATGAGACAATGATAGTTACGTAAGTCTTAATTTGTGTTAATTCTTTTTGTTAGAGACGGAGATTATCCTTGGGAAATTGTTTTAATACTATCCCGAAAAATAATGAAAAAGCAGAGGAATAATTTCCAGGTGTCAATCGTTGTGTAGTTGACATGTTATGTAAAAAGCTTACTGAACTAATCTTTATACAAGTAAGAACTTGGAAAATCTTGATGTCCCTGTAATTAATGAAATTAACTATTAAAAGAACTTATCTTCAGGCCATCGCTTTTTAGTATACATGTATTTACAAGCAGCCAATATTTAGGCAAATTCTAAACGAATGTCCCAGAGGTGATTTTTTTAAAACCATCGTCAGAGATTGTTCAAATATTTATAGTTGCTTTTACAGTCCGACTGTTCTTGTTATCGTCTTAATTGCTCACTGGTAGAGCGTTTTTCTCGAGAGGTCACGAGTTCGAATCCCGACAGAGCGATACATATGACTTTAAACTGAATTGCAACACTGCTTCCTCGCCTGGTGTTCGGCTTTATAATAATTGTATGCAGCATATCTGCGGCATACAATGTCATAAATAATGTTTTAATTTTATTCTATTCTAAAGAATCGATCGCAAGTAGGCTAAACGTTAGGCAGGTCCTGAGATTGTGAAAGTATGATTAAGTTGCAAGGAGACTAATAAGACGGGTTCTTTAGCTTTAAAGTAATAAATCGATAGCTATGTGGCTAAAGGCAAGGCGGTCATAGCAGTGTTCTTACGCTGTGTAGTCATTAATAAGTCGCTAGAAGACTATGGACCAGGTGGGTCCTGAAACTGAAGTAAAGAGTCGCCAGTCGCAAGAAGGCTAAAGGCAAGACGGGTAAAGCAATGTACTTAAGCTTTGTATTCATTAATAACGTAGCCAAAAGGCCATGGACTAGTCGGTTCCTGAAACTTTGAACCAAAATAAACTATTGGTCTTAAGGGATATAAAGTTTTAAGACGGTCGCTATGGGGATATAGACTAGACGGATACCGATGCTGTGAAGTAATCAATCTGTCGCTAATAGTTTTAAGCCCGTACTGGACCCGAGGCTGTGAAGTAATGATCTGTCGCTAGGGGGACGTAGACAAGACGAGTACTGAGACTGCTAAGTAAGATATGACTAGCTCTTTATCACTCCGTGCGAACAAAATAGAGAAATTGAACCCGATATCTGATATCTGTTTTGTCAAATTATTATTTTATTTCTATAATAATAATAATTATTATTATTATTATTATTATCTCATATTGTCCATATCAACTCCTTGAAGAACTGTTTTAACGTTTCAACTTGTAATTTTTTTTTCATTGAAGCGCGTGTTTTAAAGCTCTACAAATCGAAGCTCCTTGTATCTTAATATACACAGAATATAAGAAATCAATAAGTAATATTTTACCGTGATATATATATATATATAGAATATTTAATATTGAGTATAAATGATATATATGACGTATAGACAGGTGTTGATTGTTACCTGTCCCTAGTGACAGGGTTTGTTTTGTTGTTGACGGAGTGTATACATCCGTGACGAACTTAAAATTTCTCACAGAGATTTTAATCTCTAATCTGTCTGATCTTGATTTATACAATCCATGTAATCTGATATATGAAGTAGAACGTACAGAAGACCCAGGGTAAAATGTGTCGGTGGGGATGTCCAACCTGTAACACGGTAAGTTTAAATGAGGTAGAGAGTCCGTAACAATTACACCGATAAGAAATGCGAGAACAGATTTAAATAACGTTACAATTTATTAACTCTGTTTACAGGTAGTCGGAATATTTGATAAACTGATGGAAATACAGAATATAATAAGTTCTCCTAAAAATGCTCAGTCAAGATTTAAAACAACGGTCGAGTAAAATATTCATAAGATTGCTTTTAAATATTGTTTTTTTTTTTTTTTTTTTTTTTTGCGACAATCAATTAGCATGTCAGAAAAATATAAGAAGTAGGTATTTGTAAGAATATATAACATTGAGACAAAATACTCTCCATTCAACCCCCACCAAAAACCTCCAGTCTCGTCAATATAACTTCTTTCAAGTTTAAACCGTCACTCGACAACACAAATTACCAATCCCTACTGATAAAACCTCCCCTCAGTTTAGCTGAAACCGCTGCTCAACAACACATTATCAGAGCCTACTGATAAAACCTCCCAAAATATCTCAATAGAACCTCCTCTCAGTATTACAGTTGCTAATTTAATATATTCCCCTGACAGTATATCTCCATCAAGCTTACTCGAAACAACATTAACTTGTATGTAGTTTGATCGTTAGGAACACCTCGTCACACGTGTAAAATTTGATCGCTAGGAACACCTCGTCACACGTGTAAAATTTGATCGTTAGGAACGCCTTGTCATACTAGTGTAAAATTTGATCTTTAGGAACGCCTTGTCACACTAGTGTAAAATTTGATCTTTAGGAACGCCTTGTCACAATAGTGTAAAACTTTATCGTTAGAAACACCTTGTCACACTAGTGTAAAATTTGATCGTTAGGAACACCTTGTCACACTAGTGTAAAATTTAATCTTCAGGAACGCCTAGTCACACTAGTGTAAAATTTTATCGTTAGAAACACCTTGTCACACAAATGTAAAATTTGATCGTTAGGAACACCTTGTCACACAAGTGTAAAATTTGATCGTTAGGAACACCTTGTCACACTTGTGTTAAATTTGATCGTTAGGAACACCTTGTCACACTAGTGTAAATTTGATCGTTAGGAACACCTTGTCAACTAGTGTAAAATTTGATCGTTAGAAACACCTTGTCACACTAGTGTACAGTGCACAGTTTGTTCGTTATGGAACACCTTGTGTCTCACTATTGTTCAGTTTGATCGTTATGGAACACCTTGTTTCACTAGTGTACAGTTTAACTCGTCGCCATTACTACTTTCGTCTCTCTCTCTCTCTCTCTCTCTCTCTCTCTCTCTCTCTCTCTCTCTCTCTCTCTCTGCCGTTTATCCAATCCAGACTAGTGATGAAGGCAAATATAGTCACTGAATGGTCGTTGGTTCGAATCTCGAGAAAGCATTTAAAAAATTAATTGATTAAACAGTTTAACCAAAGGCTACATAAAAAGATTAAGACAAAAACGATTGGTGTTAACCTTGCGTTCCTGATTGTACTCCCAGTCACAGCTTGACATCAATGAGCGATGCTTGGAGGCAGACATCTGTTCTGTTTGTCCAAATCATTAATTGTACCAGTCCTTATGTACCTGTTTGGCGTTTTAGTATCACTAATTATAATACATGACGTTGTTTCAAGTTATAACATCATATATTTATATTTCAGACATATATGTGTAAATGGTGTGGAACCAGATATTGTAAAGAATGCCTAAAAGGAGATTTTACTGGAGAAATGAAAGAACCGACAATATGTAGAAAATGTAATCAGGTAAGAACCGATAATATGTAGGAAATGTTATCAGGTAAGAACCGATAAAATGTAGGAAATGTAATCAGGTAAGAACCGATAATATGTAGAAAATGTAATCAACTGAGAACCGACAAAATGAAGGAAATGTTATCAGGTTAAAACCTGCAATATGTAGAAAATGTAATCAAGTAAGAACCGACAATATGTAGGAAATGTAATCAAGTAAGAACCGATAATATGTAGGAAATGTAATCAGGTAAGAACCGAAAATATGTAGAGAATGTAATCAAGTAAGAACCGACAATATGTAGGAAATGTAATCAAGTAAGAATCAACAATATATAGGAAATATATATAATCAAGTAAGAACCGACAATATGTAGGAAATGTAATCAAGTAAGAACCGACAATATGTAGGAAATGTAATCAGGTAAGAATGGACAATATGTAGGAAATGTAATCAAGTGAGAACCGAAAATATGTAGGAAATGTAATCAAGTAAGAACCGAAAATATATAGAAAATGTAATCAAGTAAGGACTGATAATATGTAGGAAATGTAATCAAGTAAGAACCGAAAATATGTAGGAAATGTAATCAAGTAAGAACCGACAATATGTAGGAAATATTATCAGGTAAGAACCGAAAATATAGGGAATGTAATCAAGTAAGAACCGAAAATATGTAGGAAATGTAATCAAGTAAGAACCGACAATATATTGGGAATGTAATCAAGTAAGAACCGACAATATATAGGATATGTAATCAGGTAAGAATCGACAATATATAGGAAATGCAATCAGGTAAGAACCGACAAAATGTAAGGAATATAATCAGATAGGAACAGGGATTTTACTGGAGAAATGAAAGAACCGACAATATGTAGGAAATGTAATCAAGTAAGAGCCGACAATATATAGGGAATGAAATCAGGTAAGAATCAGGTTAAAATGTAATTAGGTAAAAACCGACAATATGTAGGAAATGTAATCAAGTAAGAACCGACAATATATAGGGAATGTAATCAGGTAAGAACCGATAATATGTAGGAAATATAATCAGGTAAGAACCGAAAATATGTAGAAAATGTAATCAGGTAAGAAGTAAATAAATTATGACATAGGGTATTGAGGGGTTATGTGAATTTCTTATGTCAGTGGGTCGTATATGGTCTTGCGGTGGTTTTATGACTACTGGTGGCGAGGTGTTATAGTCTTATGGCAGTGGTTGTTTTATGACATTGGCTGGTAGATTGGTTAACCATTGTCTTATGACAATGAATATGGAGGTTTATGTAACATTTCTATGTTGTATACTGAAAATCATTTACATCATCAATTCGACAACTATATTGGTTTATACGTATGTTATTATTTTGAACTATCATAATTATGTTATTTGTTTAATTCACAAATTCTGTTGCTATTTAATATCCAAAGGGAGGCAACTCAAGTTAGATGCGGCATGTATTGTAACTATTTGAATTTAATAGCTCAAGTTGTTATTTTTCAGCCAAAATGTCAAGGCCAAAAGGTGGAATTTGTTATCCGTCCAAAATCTGAGGAGGACGGTAAAGATAAAAAACGAGGGGCGTCATCACGGAGTCGAAGTCCTACAAAGAGTGCAAAGTCAACAAAATCATCAAAGTCTGGGAAGAAATCCGGCAAAAAATCAGCAGGGAAGAAGAAAAAGAAAAAGTGACATGTAAAACAGATATTAAAATACAGTGTAAATTATATTTCTTTAAATCAGTCGCCATTTTGTCGATACCTAAACATGTATGCATTTTACCATACAAAGGGAGTATGCTAACTGACGAATATTGTATCTCGTAACCACTGAACCTACTGGTGTGGAACAGAAATAGCCTTGTTGTGATGGTGAATTAATGCCTTATATTATTATAATTACGCCAAATATAAAGGAACTATAAGTTTGTGTAAATTATGCAATACATTATAAATTATAGATGGTGTCTGGTATCAAAATTGTAATGCAGCCGAAACAATAAGTTGTCTGTGCTCTGGCGTATAGACTAAAAAAAAACTTAACGCTTATTTAAAGGTGTTTGTACCAGGGTGTTTAGGTGTTTGTATCAGGATGATCGAGTGTTTGTATCAGGTTGTTTAAGTGTTTGCGTCAGGTAGTTGTATCAAGGTGACCGGGTGTTTGTATCAGAGTGACCGGGTGTTTGTATCAGATTTACCTGGTGTTACACGAATACAATTTTGATATCCAATCTATAAAAGACTTATGAGACACTTTTTAATTTTTAAAAAAAAAACATTATTTACTAAAACTACAAAATATAAAGATCACACACACACACACACACACACACACACATATATATATATATATAACGTACTGTATTTAGTATTTTTGTTTATTTTTCTTTGTTTTTATTTATTATAATTACCGCAATATATTTGTTTATAACATTACCCAGCTCATACATAAGGTTTGTTAGATATTTGTATGGATTTATATTTTAATGTGTATAGATTTTACATGTATTATATTTTAATTTTTTAATTTGTTCTTTTAGTAGTTTAACGCATCTCTTTCTCGATGTCCGTCCGTCTGACCGTTCGTCTGTCCTATAGCTATCTATAACACTCGGTGGCCGAGTGGTCTAAAGCGCGCGCTTACGGATCACAGCGCCTCTCACCGCCTGGATTCGAACCCCACTCGGGACAGATCCTAGTGTGAGAAAGTTTGTCAGTTCGCTTGCCGAAGTTCGGTGGTTTTCTCCGGCACTCCAGTTTCCTCCACCATCCCAGAACTGACCGCCTCGAAATAAGTGAAAGATTCTTGACTGGGAGGTAAAACACTATTACTCCACTCCATTATAACACATTATAATACCGACATTTTGATACATGTTAGGTTCAGATTTGAGTATTTATGATCGAGTTCAAACTTAAAACCGCTATATATTATCATCATTCCAGAATTAGTTAATGAAGTGTTTTAACATTTAGAAAGCTATGATCTTTTAACTCAAAATAATCTTATATATATTTATAAATATATATGTGTGTGTGTGTGTGTGTGTGTGTGTGTGTGTGTGTGTGTGTGTGTGTGATGAATGTTCAATGATATGTATCTCCAAACATGACAACAATAATTAGCATAAAGTGTGACAGTTTTTAAACATCGATACAGAGATGGAACAGAATAAATGTCAATTAATGCGGGTACACGATATATGTGAATTATTAAAATCCACATCCCGCACAATACAGGTGCTTTAGATCTTGAACATGCTATCATGGGTCAAACAATGCATTGTAGAAAATGAAGCTAAGTAATATAAAATTAACCAACAATATGTCTTTGTCACCTTGAAAGAGTCAGTGGAAAAAAGATAAATACAAACCACACTGGGGCGGATCCAGAATGTTATGAAAAGGGTGGAGGTGTGAGAATTTTATC
The DNA here is from genome assembly GCA_029721355.1 of Tegillarca granosa. Classification (NCBI taxonomy): domain Eukaryota; kingdom Metazoa; phylum Mollusca; class Bivalvia; order Arcoida; family Arcidae; genus Tegillarca; species Tegillarca granosa. The sequence continues at coordinate 5,344 of JARBDR010000242.1, read as the reverse complement.
GTGAGATATTGCGAGCGCCGACACTTAAGCTCCTAGTGGCGAGGGGTGTTGGGACCGCTAAAAGCTAATGATTTGGAAATCATTTATTAACTAAAGTTCCTTCATGCTTATTAGCTTCTTATAAATGAAATGTGTCTAGATATTTTTGATTAAGTATTGTGGCAGTTCTAAACTTGAGAAAACTTGGAAAGTTTCTGCAATTAATATATTGTCTATTGCACTTTGCAAACAAATATTTTTGGAAATATCACCAGGTGAGCGTTAAGGCCCATGGGCCTCTTGTTACAAAATTATTTGAATTGACCAACTTCTTTGTTTTCGCTTTTTGTGTTGAGGGGCCTCGGTGGCCGAGTAGTCTAAAGCGCGCGCGTTAAACGTAAAAATCTCGTTAAATGTAAAAATATCAAATTTGACGTTAAATGTAAAAACAATTTTACTTTAAATGTAAAAACAAATGCTACAAATGTAAAAACCTGACTTTAAATGTAAAAAAAGCATTTGACGCTAAATGTTAAAACATTTTAACGCTAAATATAAAAATTTGTATTTTTAACGTTAAATGTCTAAACAAAAAAGTGATAAATGTAAAAAAAATTGTGCACACTTTTTCAAAGGACTGACAGTACTGAAAAGCTCTATGCTAGAACTCTTTTGCGTATTTAGCACAAATTCCTTCGATTTCGATTACCTTTTCCGTGCATCCATGACGTCATCAGTTTTTTTTTATTACCTTACATTCATGACGAATCGATAAGTTAAAGTTGGTCCTCCCTTGAAGTGCCGCTTGGTAATTATTTCTTGTGATTGGTAACATCAACATGTTTGTGTGCACAGTTTAATGTTAGATTACGTGTTATAAATATTCTTACATTATCACTCCCAGAACACTGAACACAACTGTAGATCGTTTTGAAAAATTGTAACAATACATACCAATTGACAATGAATTATGATTTTTAAATTTACTTTCAAAATTGTTAGCTATTTCAGGTGCCAGTAAGGAGTTTTACTTGCCAGGTCATATTTGAAAAAATTATAGGGTTCTGTCTTGAACAATATGCATTTCTTATAGGGCAGCATTGTTACCATATATGTGTGGTGACTAAGGATTGTTACTGATGTTTTCAGTGTTAATGGGTAAATGGGAGTAGGATGTCGAATACACTTCTTAAATCAATATATTTTCGTAGGACAAAACTAGATTTATTGTCAAGTAGCCTTGAGTTGAGTTGAGTAATGGCGTTTTACGCCCAAAATTCTTTCACTTATTTCGAGGCGGTCACATCTTGGACGGTGGAGGAAACCGGAGTGACACCGACCTTCGACAAGTAAACTGACAAACTTTCTTACACTAGGTTCTGTCCCGAGTGGGATTCGAACCCAGGCGGTAAGAGGCAATGTGATTCGTAAGCGCGCGCTTTAGACCACTCGCGTACTCGGTCACCGAGGCCCCTGCAAGTAGCCTTAACCTAAACATTTATCTGCTCAAACGATTTGGCATCAATAGTAGTTTATTTGGCATCAATATGAAATATTTCGACGAATTATTAGCAATGCACACACACAAAAATTCTTTGAAATGAAATCAAGTGAACTTTTCTGAATACATATCTGTCATAATATTACATGGCATAAAGTTAGGTATATATGCATAATAAACAGATTAGTGTTAAATATGTGTAGCAGAAACGCTTCCCTGTCAGTTGCAGCTGTAGTGCTAGTTGCTGTATAAAACTGCGTAAGTGGAGATCACTTTTAGCTCAGTTGGTAGTGCTGGATTATTGTGTCAGGGGTCGTGAAATCGATTCCTAGATTGGCACGTGATTCTTTAAGGACAATCGTGTTTTCCTGTAACACATACATGATTCCATTTTGAAATAAGTCACTTCCTACGCACTTCGTCACCACTGCATTTTCACTAATGCTTATTGTAAAGAGGCTGCAACAGATCTCATTGCAACAGAAAACCTTTTGAGTCCAACGCTATGAGCTTCATTATACCAAGTTCTAGTCTCGAAGTTTCTAGTATAAGTGATAAATAAAAAGTCACATGACCTTCGACACAATTCTGGGAAAAAAACGAAAAACGAAACTACTTATGATGATAAATGTCGATACTATCAACAACCTATCCCTTTTAATGCAAAATGATCAGAGGAAAAACATTAAACATAAACAAACAAACAAAAAGGACAATTATAGGTTTTCAACGGTAAAAGTTTCACAAAAAATGCCATGTTTGTCTGCCACCGTAGTTTTAGTTCTGTATAATCAAAGTAAACCCCTGTTCAGATAATTTTACAAGTGAATTTCACAATAAGCATGCTCCGTACGTGTTAAAAACATCAATAGGAACATATTTTCAGAGTATGGTTTCAATTCATTAAACGGTTCTTTGAAGGAAGTTCTTAAAATTTAGCATATCAAAAACAAGAATTCGTCATGGCGGCTTAGATGATGAAACAGCTTCAACGTAACAACATCCGGAAAGAGGAAAGAACTTTATGAGATACATTTTTGCCAAGTATCTTCAAATTCTGTTAAGAAGTTCTCAAGAAAAAATATAAAAAGTTCGAAAAACGGACACTGGACGCTAACTAATGGCAATAGCTCATCTGACATTTTTGGCTCAGATGAACTAAAAACTAGTCAATTGTGAATTGTTGTTAAGGTCAAACGCTTAAATGCATAGTTACATGATTCACCAAATTTGAGAATAATAAAAAAATATGGAGTTTTTTTTAATTATACTGGCACAATATATCAATGTATATAAATTTAATCACAATTTAACAAATGATCTATTTATATATAAAGACTCCTTGATAAAAGTTAAAAATGTAAAATTGGTATCCTGTCCACAGAATACTACCAACTAAAAATATAAGATCACCACATCTTTTATATAATCATTCAAACAGCATCATCTTCTAAAACAAACATACCGAAAGAAAAGACGCGAATCTACTACACAAATGGGACAACGATGCAATGCTTATTAATTCCGTATATCAAATCGCGCCAAATACTCTCGCTATAAATACTATGGCATTTGCATTACGGCGTCTCAATAATAATAATAATAACTAGACTGGTGATCCAAAGGATAACTAACACCCTCTTAGGAAACCACCCGCAGATATATACAGGTACATACATAAATTGTAAGAATAAGAATTAGCTTTTTCTGTTATTCTGAAGTTTTTCCAATTTCCAGACAATAACACAAATTTCATGGGTAAAAGGAACCTTTCTTACTTGACCATAAGCATTGTGAATAAATATGAAGTCAATTTGTAGACTGTGTAAAACTTCAAAACAGAAAAAGGGGAATAACTCCAGAATGATAAACAGAAAATCTTCAAAAATTGTAAGGAAATTCCTTTATGACCATAAGCTTTCTACATCAATATGAAATCAACTGGCAGACTGGTTCTGGTGTTATCGTCCGGAAATGGGTAAAACGTCAGTATAACTGAAAAAAGGGCCATAACTCTTGAACTATAAATGAGAAATCTTCCGAAATCAAAAAGAACCTTTCTTTAATGACCATAGGCTTTGCATATAAATATGAAATCGATTGGTACACTGGCTCTGGAGATATCATCTGGAAATGGGTAAAACTTCAAATAACAGAAAAAGGGGCATAACTCTTGAACGATAAATGGGAAATTTTCCAAAATCGAATGGAACCTTCCTTTCCTAACTATAAGCACTGCAAATAAATATGAAATCATTTAGTTGAAAACTTTTGAGTTTTCATCCAAAAAGCAAATATTTCGGACGGACGGAATGACGGACGGACGGGCTGACGTACCGACGGACATCAGGATCACTGTTTACGCCCCAGTCAAGAATCTTTCACTTATTTCGAGGCGGTCAGTTCCGGGATGGTGGAGGAAACCAGAGTGTCCGGAGAAAACCAACGACCTTCGGCAAGCGAACTGACAAACTCTCACACCAGGATCTGTCCCGATTGGGATTCGAATCCTGGCGGTGAAAGGCACTGTGATCTTTAGACCATTCGGCCACAGAGGCCCCGGCACGTTAGGTCTATTGACTGATTTATTATTTCTTTTACGACAACCACTGAATATGAACTACCTACTATATTTTGCTCATTTGGTCACAGGCCCTGTGAGCTTGTTACTTCGCCCAGCGAGAGCTCATGCATGCATAAAGTGTTGTCAATCTAGTTCTAAATCTCCACTTAAACTGTCTGTTGGGTTTTACTGAACTTTTTCAGAGGCATTTATTTGTCGTTAAGTTCTATTCTAAAGTTCTGTTATTAATTGTTAAAAATCAGCTGTTTACTCTAACACTTCATAAACTCTGGTGATTCTAGGTTTTTCCGATTCAAATACCGCATCGGGCGGGAAGTTTAAGGAATTTTTTTTTAGAAAATGTATCCAATCAGTAAAATAAATGTAAAATTTACAAACGATCTAATCTATCTCTCTCTCTCTCTCTCTCTCTCTCTCTCTCTCTCTCTCTCTCTCTCTCTTCTCTCTCTCGCTCCGTTGTTCGATTTCGACATCAGACAATGTGCCAGAATTATAAAGACCGCTTCAGTCCACATTTGCCATGCAGAACCACATACACATAATAAAAGACTGATAAAACTTGTTTTTTGTCGTAAATGACTCAAATACCGTAAAATTATCTAGCTGATTATATCAATGTGTGATGATTTTTCAATGTTGTTTTTTAACAACATTAAATACATCTTAAGAAACAACACACAGGTGCTAGCTCAACGCTTCCTAGCACTTTGATTTTTGTTTTTCATTGGAAACATCCTATATGCAATGCAGATTTATGTTAACATGAGCAATGTTTTTGTTTTACATTTATCACTTTTTTGTTTTCACAATCGGCATTTTTACATTTTGTTAAATTGTTTTTACATTTAGCGTCAAATTCTTTTTTACATTTGATGTTAAGTTTTTACATTTGTAGCATTCTTTACATTTAGAGTAAAGTTGTTTTATATTTAACGTCAAATTTGATATTTACATTTAACGTGATTTTACATTTGACGGTTTTACACGCGCGCTTACGGATCACAGTACCTCTCACCGCCCACTCGGGACAGTCCTAGTGTGAAAAAGTTTGTTAGTTCGCTTGCCGAAGGTCGGTGGTTTTCTCCGGGCACTCCGGTTTCCTCCAACATTCCAGAACTGACAGCCTCGAAATAAGTGTAAGATTCTTGACTGGGGTGTAAAACACCATTACTCCACTCCACTCCACTCCTTTTTGTGTTGGATCATTATCAAAATAATAAAAAAAGATCTTTTCTTTCCTATTAAACACATTTAAAATAAAATGTGAGAATAGTAATTTT
>JARBDR010000241.1:0-50426 GCA_029721355.1 Tegillarca granosa | reverse complement strand
GGTGTACTGTGTAGACAGGTGTCGCTATATAGAGGCGGTCTATAGCAGGTGTTATATACAGGTGGTCTCTATATAGAGGTGGTCACTATAGCATGTGTTACTGTGTAGACAGGTGGTCTCTATATAGAGGTGGTCACTATAGCAGGGGTTACTGTGTAGACAGGTGGTCTCTATATAGAGGTGGTCACTATAGCAGGGGTTACTGTGTAGACAGGTGGTCTCTATATAGAGGTGGTCACTATAGCAGGGGTTACTGTATAGACATATGGTCTCTGTATAGAGCTGGTCATTATAGCAGGTGTTACTGTATAGACAGGTGGTCTCTATATAGAGTGGTCACTGTAGCAGGTGTTACAGTTATAGACAGGTGGTCTATATAGAGCTGGTCACTGTAGCAGGTACTTTCTTTATGTAGTGTTGATTTTATGGTTTTCCAGTATCAATGATTTTCATCTGTGGATATAAGAATTTTCTTTATTACTTTTTTTTTTTTTGGGTGGGTATGGAATTATTTCCAGATATTTTATTTTGTTTGTATGAAAACATTTGTATCACATATTTTAGTTTTTATAAAAAGCACCTACACAACTAAACACGTCCAATCTAGACCCATGACTCAGTTGTTGGAATCATGGTAAATTAAGTCTTTTTCTTGCATATTGTAAAATATTTTGCGACTTTATATAATATAGAATTATATCAGTCTGAAGTACATTGTGTTGAAATTAAATTTAGCAATGATGTTTATTTATTTTGAGATTGATTAAATAATCAGTAATCCAGTTTTGTACAAGTCCAAGTTGGATCAAAGCTGAAGTAATTTTATCAGAGATAAAACAAATTAAATTGAATTAAAATTAACAAGTAACACAAACTTATGAAATTGACAGTTTTGAAATGATGTTGTTTCAGTTTTATAAAAGTCTATTCACCTATGGTCTTGTTTAGAAGAAATTCACAAAAATATCAGTATAGGAACAACAAAATTTGGATATAACTAATCAAGCTTTGGAAAATTGAGTCCAGATGGATTATTTTTGTTGGCAGTAAATGCAGACATCTTCAGGAACTAAGTTGATAGTTTTTTGTGCTCTGAGACCACTCAGGTTGTCTTGTGTATTTGGTTGTGATGTAATTAAGAATTTTTTTACCAGCACATGATATTCATTGGAATCTGATATCTTGACACAGTTATTATAAATATTTCTTGAACATTTAACTTGTGACAATCCTATGGAACCAGGTTTATTTTATACATGTATTACAAAGGTCAAGATATTATATCTGTGTTTATTTTGTTGTCTTTTAAATTTGTTGTTGTACATGTATCTTAATAAGGCCACAGAACTTAATTTTGTGTTTTCAATGTCCTGTTTTATATTGGAATACATGCACATGTTTTAAAGTCTGAAGATGCATTTTATACAAAAAGAAAGATATATACCTGAGTATCTTGCCACAAGAGTCACTAGCAATGGGCAATTTTTTTTTAAAATTAAAGATGTTTCTGAATGAAAAAGGTTGTATACATGTACTAATGCACATAAGGATGTAAAACATAGAAATATGATAGTCATCTCTTCTCAGAAATGAATTTTGTCAAAACATCTCAAATTTTCCAGAAATGGATGGACAATCTTTTTTATACCACTTATAAAGACTGTAAAATTACTTTATAGTTTATGTCTCATGATGGTAGTTGACAAAACATAAAGCAGCTTTAATTTAATAACAAATAAATGTGAAAGAAAATAAGAAAATTATTTTTTTTGTTAGCCTAGCATGGATATTGTATACATTTATTTCAAATTTGCCAAAAATAAATAAAGCATGGATATTGTATACATTTATTTCAAATTTGCCGAAAATAAATAAAGCATGGATATTGTATACATTTATTTCAAATTTGCCGTAAATAAACATAGCATGGATATTGTATACATTTATTTCAAATTTGCCGTAAATAAACATAGCATGGATATTGTATACATTTATTTCAAATTTGCCGAAAATAAATAAAGCATGGATATTGTATACATTATTTCAAATTTGCCGTAAATAAACATAGCATGGATATTGTATACATTATTTCAAATTTGCCGTAAATAAACATAGCATGGATATTGTATACATTTATTTCAAATTTGCCGAAAATAAACATAGCATGGATATTGTATACATTTATTTCAAATTTGCCGTAAATAAACATAGCATGGATATTGTATACATTTATTTCAAATTTGCCGTAAATAAACATAGCATGGATATTGTATACATTTATTTCAAATTTGCCGAAAATAAATAAAGCATGGATATTGTATACATTATTTCAAATTTGCCGTAAATAAACATAGCATGGATATTGTATACATTATTTCAAATTTGCCGTAAATAAACATAGCATGGATATTGTATACATTTATTTCAAATTTGCCGAAAATAAACATAGCATGGATATTGTATACATTTATTTCAAATTTGCCGTAAATAAACAACTGCCAGTTACTTTTAACAATTTTTTAAATGTGATTTTTAGATTTACTGACAAAATTGCCATACATCATTTACATATCAGCACTTTTTTATTCAGTATCGGGTGGAAGTCATCAGAAAACAAATTTCAAAAACTTTTTAACTGACACATTGCATTCCATACAGGTCGGATTCTACAAGTCCTAATTGATAATAATGGTCATTACTACAATCAACACTTACAGCAGATAACATATAGCTAGCAGGTTTTTTAAAATTTAAATGCGCAAGCACAAACTGTTGAACAGTGATGAAAATAAAAGGAAAGGAATTATTGAAAAATTGTCATAAAATTGTAGACCATTTACTTTTAAGTTAGAGCATTTTAACAAGGAGATGCAATGGGTTTTAAGTTAGAGCATTTTAACAAGGAGATACAATGGGTTTTAAGTTAGAGCATTTTAACAAGGAGATACAATGGGTTTTAAGTTAGAGCATTTTAACAAGGAGATACAATGGGTTTTAAGTTAGAGCATTTTAACAAGAAAGTACAATGGGTTTTAAGTTAGAGCATTTTAACAAGGAGATACAATGGGTTTTAAGTTAGAGCATTTTAACAAGAAAGTACAATGGGTTTTAAGTTAGAGCATTTTAACAAGAAGGTACAATGGGTTTTAAGTTAGAGCATTTTAACAAGAAGATACAATGGGTTTTAAGTTAGAGCATTTTAACAAGAAGATACAATGGGTTTTAAGTTAGAGCATTTTAACAAGAAGATACAATGGGTTTTAAGTTAGAGCATTTTAACAAGAAGATACAATGGGTTTTAAGTTAAAGCATTTTAACAAGGAGATACAATGGGTTTTAAGTTAGAGCATTTTAACAAGGAGATACAATGGGTTTTAAGTTGGAGCATTTTAACAAGGAGATACAATGGGTTTTAAGTTGGAGCATTTTAACAAGGAGATACAATGGGTTTTAAGTTAGAGCATTTTAACAAGGAGATACAATGGGTTTTAAGTTGGAGCATTTTAACAAGGAGATACAATGGGTAAATGTAATGTAACATGTATCTTGGTTTGTCATTCTTACATGTACGTTCATTAAAGCACATGAATTTATCTTTGTCAAAAAATTATTCATTTAGGTGATTTATAATATTGCATAATACCATCAAAATAATGCATAAAAATTAAGCATACACAACCTTGTCAAATGATATATCTGCCTATTATATTGTTTAGCTCTAATTTATGTATCTAGTATCCTAGCAACCATTTTTAACTGCAAGTATAGATTTAAGAAAACCTACATCTTGCTAGTGTGTTTGAATATTTTCTGTAATATGTTAAAACAATTTTTTTATTAATATAAAATAACAAAAGAAAGATTTGTATTACAAAACATGAAATATAATGGTAGAAAAAGATATAATAGCTGAAATAATTTTTTTGAGATAAATATTGGGCCAATAATACATTATTAAAATATGAATTGTTTTAATGAACATTGAACCAAACTAAATTGTAATTATAATTATCATAAATTTCACTAGGGAAAATAAATTTGAGATCATGGCTGTATTTAAACTCTTAAAATATTTTGATAACTCTGTAAATTTACTATATAGTTCCAATACTTATATCCAACATACCACATAAGAACAAATACATGTACATTGCTGCTGCTGCTCAAATCATGTTAAGTAAGATTTTCAAAAAACTACATCTTTTTCTGGAAAAAATAGCCCCTTGTTTATAGGCTTTAACTGCTAAACAACAATGTATAGAAAGAACATTTATATTCATTTTTTAAGTTTTTCAAAAATTTTGTTTGAAGTGTAAATGATTTTCTCTATTAAGTTTTTTTTTTTTTAAGAAAAACAATAAATAACTAAATATTGCCGAAGTTGTGAAACAAAGTTACATAATTTGACATAAGTACAACACATTGTAAAATTAGTATCATTAACCAAGATTTCTCTGACATTGTAAAATTAGTATCATTAACCAAGATTTTTCTGATATTGTAAAATTAGTATCATTAACCAAGATTTCTCTGATATTGTAAAATTAATATCATTAACCAAGATTTCTCTGATATTGTAAAATTAGTATCATTAACCAAAATTTCTCTGATATTGTAAAATTAGTATCATTAACCAAGATTTCTCTGATATTGTAAAATTAGTATCATTAACCAAGATTTCTCTGATATTGTAAAATTAGTATCATTAACCAAGATTTCTCTGATATTGTAAAATTAATATCATTAACCAAAACTTCTCTGATCTGATATACTCTGCCTAACTGGAACAGGTCCTTTCCTAATTTTAGAGGATTCCGTCCCTTCCTTGGTACTTGGACCAAATCACTGGCTAACAGCAAGTGTAGAGTTTATGGTTTAAAGACATCAGTGGCTATGACGATTGTAGCTCATGACACTCATACACAGAACTAGGATTAACTCTTCGTTTTGTAGTGGTTGAAATATTTGTAGAAAATCTAAATAGTTTAGGCACCATATCTTTGCAAGCTTCTCTGAATTTTGGTATCCTCATGCTGTATATGATAGGATTTATTGTACTATTAAGATAGCCTAGCCATAAAAATGTTGTATTTCTTATATTGTTTATATTTCCTGTTAAATTAGTATTTAACATGTTTATTGAATACGGAATCCAGCATATAGCCAAAATCAAGAAAAGTATAAGTATAGTTTTAAATGCTCGAGTTTTAAAGCTCATATCAACGTGAAGTCTAGATGGGCAATGGTAAATAGATGGTAATCCAAGCCTCTGGCTTGCTCGAGTCATATTTATACAGAATTTATCTGGCGCATTTTGAATACGAACTTTGTTTTTTCTCACTGTATTTAAAATGCATGCATATGAAAATCCCATGACTATTATTGGAATAAAAAAAGTAAAACTGATTTTTAGAATAGCATGTGAAACATTTGCTACATTTTTAGACATTTCTAAAATACACTGGGTATGTCCAGGATAAAATTTGTAGTTCCCCCAGCCTAGTATCGGAAGAGCTGCTAGTAAGGCTGAAATGAACCAAGCACACGAGATAAACATCTTAGCATGACATGTTGTTAACTTGTCTTTCCTCCGTACAATGATTAAATATCTGTCAACACTGATGGTCAGAAGTATAAATATCCCAACTCCAGCAAGAAATTCTTGTAAAAATGACAAAATTTCACATAATGAGTTTCCAAGTATCCATTTGTCTGTTACCAGTGTCAAAAAGGAAAATGGCATACAAATTATTGAAATTAAAATATCACTTAGTGCCATGTTGGCCAATAATAAATTAATAGCTGATCTCATGGCTGGTTTCCTATAAACAATTAAACATACAATTAAATTTCCCAGAAATCCTATTATCACCATGAAAATCAGGCATGCTCCAAGACTTAGTTTGAGTGTAAATGGCAGTGTCTGTGCACTAAGACCAGCTGGCTTTAAAGTCACTGTGTAGTTGCTAGTACTTAATAATTCAGCTTTATTTGTAGGCCTTTCTCTGGTGAAAAATGTCATTCCCATTTCTCTTTAAAATTACTCAAATAATTGAAAATAAAACCCAGCAATTGTGTCCTGAGAAAAAAGTCAGTAAACAATGATCTTTTTAGTCAAAATGATGTTGAATACTAGGACACTGTAAACACATTTATACATCCTTAATAATCCATAACATTGATAAATTAAGGCACCATCTGTTAAAAAACGATTGTTTTTTCTCATATATGTCTATTAGTGAAATGCACTGTTATACTTCACACAAGATAATGTTTGTATTCCTGTATAATTGTTCATAATTTAGTAACAATGTTTGATTGGACATTAGAATTTATCATATATAACAAAACATGTCGATGAATGGTAATAACTTCTTATAACTTCCTCTTCTCGGGGAATCTGAAAAACAAAATCAAATCATGATTACTTTGAACTGCATTTTATATAATCATGGTCGCTGGTGAGACAAAAATCAATAAGACCTTTAGAAATAAAAGTTTTCAGTATCTGGTCATGAGTCAAGCAAGGAGAATATAAAAGTTAACTTTAGGGTATATCTGTTTCTGTACTAAACTTTTTAAATATCCTTCAATCAAGGTGTTCTTGATTCAAAGCCACAGATATCTAAACATGATAGAAACTTTAGACCAATGATTTTGAAGTAATGAAAAAATAATTTTTTATACATGTATGTGGTCACAATGACCTACTTTTTAATGTGATAAAATTGTTTAATATCTAAAAGCCTCATTGGCTAAGTTTTCTAAATAGCTAACAGTGCCTCACCACCTAGGTTTGAATCCTGCTTTGGCAGATATTAGTGTGAAAAGGTTTGTCAGTTGGCTTGCCAAGATCAATGCTTTTCTTCACCATTCCAGAACTGACTGCCTGGATGTAAAAAACAAGAGGCCCAAGATGGCCCTAATTTGCTCACCTGAGTTTAAATGTAACTGTTATGTCTTGATAATACCTGGTAAGTCATAACATGTTGCCTCAATAGAAGTGGTTTCAGGGATCATTATTTTTATTGTTTTGGTTTTTAGCTATGCAGATCACTGTGACCTACTTTTGGTAGCCATGGCAACCAGAAACACAAATGTGAATGGCAATGGTCTTTAGATGCTATTGACTAATATGAATGAAATGTGACCAGTAGTGTCTGAGAAGAAGTCTTTTGATGGATGGATGGATGGCAGAGTGCCTATCCGTAACAAAAGCTCACATGAGCAATTTTCAGATCCATATTTAAGACTACAGATTTGACACATTAATTAAAAAAAAATTTTTAAAATTGTATAAGTCAACTGCAAATTATTTTTAAAAAATTTTTCAATTAGTTTAAATTATGTCACATAACAGTGATTTTGTAAAACAAAAAAAATCAAAAATAATAATTACACTTAAAAGTAAAAATTCATAAAATCTCTTCCATGCACCATTGTAAGTCATAAAATTCAGAAATTAAAAAAAAAAGAAAAAAAAAGTGGCCTCACTGGGATTTGAACCCTCAAGCCTTGGGTTGCTAGAATTAAAAATGAAAAGTCGAAAAAGCGAATTGTATTTTACCGAATTTCATGAAACTTGTCAAACATATGTTTTTTCACATAGGAAAATGATGTTTGGAAAAAGAATTCACCTAAATTTATTTAATATTGTAATTTTGGTAAAAAAAAAAAGTACTATTTACAATGTTTTGAAAATAAACGCAAAAACGAGTAACGTAATTTTTTACAAAAATTATTGAAATTCACAAACTTAGTATATGAGTTGCTTTAGATGCCAAATATCACAGATTTTATCTCAGTGAAGTGGTTTTGGAGAAGATTTTTTCAGGTTGTCAACTATGTAGGACCTACATTTGGTAGCTATGGCAACCTAAAATGTAAAAATTCATAAAATCTCTTCCATGCACCACTGTAAGTCATAAAATTCAGAAATTAAAAAAAAAGTGGCCTCACTGGGATTTGAACCCTCGACCCTTGGGTTGCTAGAATTGAAAATGAAAAAGGTCGAAAAAGCGACTTGTATTTTACAGAACTTCATGAAAATTGTCAAACATATGTTTCTTCACATAAGAAAATGCTGTTTGGAAAAAGAATTCACCTAAATTTATTCATTATTGTAATTTTAGTAAAAAAAAAAAAGTACTATTTACAATGTATTAAAAATAAACGCAAAAACGCGTCACGTAATTTTTCACAAAAATTATTGAAATTCACAAACTTGGTATATAAGATGCTTTAGTTTCCAAATATCACATCAGATTTTATCTCAGTGAAGAGGTTTTTGGAGAAGAAGATTTTTTTAGGTTTTTAACTATGTAGGTCAATGTGACCTACATTTGGTAGCTATGGCAACCAAAACACAAATCTGAAAGGCAATGTTCTATAGATGCTTTTGACCAAGTTTGAACAAAATGTGACCAGAAGTTTCTGAGAAGAAGTCGTTTGAAGCAATTGTTGACGGACGGACGGACGACGGAGGCTCTGCCTCTATTGATAGTAATAGCTCACATGAGCATTTTGTGCTCAGGTGAGCTAAAAACAAATCTTGACTCGGGCATTTAACAACATTGCTCCACTCAGTTCTAATTATGATCACTATACTCTTAATTAATGTATCCAGTATCCTAGCAACCATTTTAAACTGTAAGTATTGATTTAAGAAGAACTACATCTTGTCAGTTTGTTGAGTAATTGTCTTTAATATAATAAAACAATGATAATTTACTTGTTCCATATTTAAAAAGAAACTGATTTTCCTTTTAACCATAGATGTTATTTCTTAATTTTATATACAGTGTATTTAAATAAAAAGAAATTAAAATTATGGAACATGAAATGGTATAGTTGGTAAAAAAATTAACTTGTTGATATGAATGTTATAAACTGTTAACAAATATGGTATTTTGTAAGTATCAATTATTTGTGTTCTTTCACTACTGTTTCATAAAAGTACAGACATTCGGACTAAATTGGGTCAATTCCAGAAGTAGGCCAGGTAATGATGGCCTGCTTTCTGGACATCAGTTCTTTATGGAAAGTTTAATGTTAATCACTTAACAGGTGGCTAAATTATAGTCTTGGATTAATTTCCGATCACTTAATACGACAATGAGTTATTTTTGTGAGGGATTGGAGAAGAAATATAGATCAATATTCTTCTTTTGACATTGAAGTGAAACTTTGAATATAACTTTGAAATCAAGTTTTTCCATTAAGTCGTATTAATATGTCGTGACTAACTATCGTTGGACATCTTCCTGTTCGATCCTCTTGCTTTACGTTTGTTGAGCAATCTGTGGCCATCATCACATAACTTAGGTAAACGTCAGGAAGATAAAAAAGAACTGACTGGTTTATAATCTGATAAACTGCATGTATTCCACAATTAAAGTACCTAATGTTCTGTTTAAATGTCTACAAGTATTTTACTGTCCAATTGTAACATGAAATCAACCTTCCGGAATGTCTGGAACATTCAGCTTGCGACACTTGTCTAGTCCTTACATTTCCCATAAATTAAAAAGCGTTTTTGACCCCCAAAATAGTTTTCAGTTTTCAAGAACCATCCCTAACATTCTTGTGAAGCAATTTTTGTCTCGTGTATTTATATCTGGTATCTTTAAGCAGTTAAACACAGATTTAAATGGAGGAGCCTTCTACACAGCAGACGTGTATATAGATGGATTTGAAAAAATAATTTTAAAAAATATTAACTATTTAAAAACGAAAACAGTTCAGGTGTTGTTGTATAGTGAATTTTCAAAAATCAATATCAAATGCTTAAGGACCATACGCGTCATTGTGTATTTGGGGAAGATAAAAACTGCCTGTTGTTTTCCCAAGAGGTTTATAACTAGCAGTTATCATCAAGTTTATGTGCACACGTGAATAAGTCGATCGGATTGAGGGTTCTGTCATATCCACCAAGCCTCGAGCAACATTGCCAAAGCTACGAACACCATTACATAATGGAGGTATATATGTAATACTGTCTGGCACCGCCATTTATTTGTCTGTAAAAAATTTGCTTCCTCACTTAAGTTTAAGTCAATGAAATATCATTAAACTTATTCACACGGATAGAAGATCCAGAAAGGAAGAAGTCTATGGATTTTGGAGTCACGGTCGAAGGTCAAGGTTGTTATATGAATAAATAATTGGTTCCCTCATTATGACTTAACATTTTACGCTGATACTAGTATTTTTTGGTATTGGTTTTGGAGACTAATGGTCAAGGTCACTGTCACTAAAGATACACAACTTTTTGTTGTTCTGTTTGTCTAATTATAGAGTTTCACTGACAGTAAACCTTTAAAAAACGAGTTTGTAGAATTTGATACAGTTCCAAGAAGCTCGATTATAATATCATTTTTCTTCTCTCCTTCTCTTGACAAAATTTATAAGAGAATACATGTTCATTATTCACTGCTACAAACATATTTCTAGTTTGTATATATACTAGCGGAAAAAAGTAACTGTGCATGATTGAAATGTGAGATTATAAAATAATTTGAAAATGCAAAGCAATGAATAATTTCGTATTTGTTTATTAGATATTTCTTTACAAATTCATTTCATTGAAAAGGTTACAGATACTGTTATTTCATACGCAGGGGACTAGAAACATAGCAGATAGTAAAAGTCAGTTCACAAGATCGTATCGTGTGTGACCACCATTAGCATTGACACAGGACCGACAGCGACGCCTCATAGAGTTGATTAAATGCCTAAAGAATGCTTGAGGGATGTTGTTCCATATCTGGTCTAACGCTTGGGCCAACCCTTGCAATGTAACAGGCTGATTGGTCAGATGATGTAATTCCATGCGTTCCATTTCATCCCATACGTGTTCAATTGGAGAAAGGTCGGGTGAAACGGCTGGCCACGGTAACACATTGACGTTATACTGTGCCAGAAAATCCATTGCAACCCGTGCGACGTGTGGTCTTGCATTATCATGCTGAAAAGTGATGTTACTTTGCTGTCTTTGAATGAATGGGATGACATGGGTCTGTAGGATTTCATCACGGTACCGTACACCGGTCAAATTCCCGTCGATGACTACCAGAGGCGTTCTGTCATTCGCTGTGATGCCACCCCAAACCATTACACTGCCCCCACCGAACGAACATCGTTCCACCACACACGCGTCATGGAAACGTTCTCCAATGCGCCGATACACTCTGGAGCGTCCGTCACTGCTGTCCAAGTGAAATCTGGACTCATCGGTGAACATAATTTGTGCCCAGTCTCGTCGATTGAAGCTTAAATGTGTTCTGCACCATGCAAGACGAGCTGTGTGATGACGTCGTTGTAGAATTGGACGGATTGCCGGACGTCGTGGGCGAATATGTCTTTCCCGTAAACGATTCCGTACTGTTCTGGGGCTGATTGGGCGTAGTCTAGGAATGCTCCGGACAGTAGTACTGGCAGTTTGGAAACGGTTCCAGAGGTGCACAAGCCGGATATGGTTGTCTTGCTGACGTGTCGTTACGCGTGGACGTCCTGAACGAGGGCGGTCTCTAGTGGTGCCAAACTGTTGGTATCGTCTCCATAAAGCATAAACAGTGTTTCTGTGGACACCAAAATGTCTAGTGATAAAGCTTTGGGTCATACCAGCCTCAAGCATACCAATTGCGCGGAGGCGATCATTTTCATTTAGCCTAGGCATAACACTATGGAAGCTTTCAACCGAATAAACTTGTGTTTCTTGTTTCTGGTGTCCAAACAAACAAACAACAGTAAATTATTCCTAAAATATTGTCACACTGAAAAGCTGGGCGACAATTGCGTGAAAACCGACCCGTGCGCATGAAGCGTAAAAATCACGGGCAATTGATGCAATGACCGAGCGATATGATAGAGGTATATACACTTACCATTTGTGCAAATTTTAAGATTTATACATTCAGTAATAATAGCGAAATTATAAATTTTATTAATGCACAGTTACTTTTTTCCGCTAGTATATTTACGGCGGCACAAAGATGACACGAAAAATATTTTTCATACCGCGTGCTCACGCGATAGCTATTGAATGCTCACACAAAAGCTATTTCGTGCTCACGCGAAAGCTACCGCGTTCTCGCATGGAAATTATTGAGTGCTCACGCGAAGTTTTTTGCGTGCTAACATGAAGGTTATTGCGTATTCATGTGAGTTATCATTTTGCGTGCTCGTGATAATTTTTTGCGTGCGCTCGCGATAACTTTCATGTGTGCACGCGGTAGCTTTTGCATAAGCAACCAATAACTTTAACGTAGCACGCCGTAGCTTTCGCGTGAGCATGTGGTATAAAAAATTATATTTCGTGTCACCTCTGTGCCACCGTTTTATATTAGCCATTTTAAAACCAAGATGCAACTTGAAAAACTGAGGAAGATTTCTCTGTGGTATTCATTGGAATAAACGTGAAATTGCAGCAAACGTGACATAAACTGATCTATGTGACGCAAAAGGTAGCATAAGCATGAATACCCTCATAAAAACTAACACAGAAATAAATAAGGAGTACTCGCTATATCTGTTTACATTTGCTACATGTGCTAACCCTGAAATAATGTAGCCTGGAGTAACACATAACAATATTAATCTTGATTCTGCCGTGCATAAATAATAAAAATTAAAGATCAAATTATTTATGGTCTCTAAAGTGATAAATTCAAAATATATATTTATATATCTTGAAATATATTTTAGTAACAAATATTATGTGTCATAAATATAAAACTTGTATAGTACTTGTAAGCTTTTTGAAAGTACTGTGTTGATCTAAATAGGCTTTTTTGAGGAACAAATATAGCGCATAAAATGATGTTTTTGTTGGCGGCAAAACTGTATATATTCTTCAATATTTTTAAACGCAGATTTCATAAAATTTATGCCAAAAACTCGAATGTCGAATGCTCACGTCAGAGAAAAATAAATCTTCGAGACAATTTAAGTTTCAGTATATTTAACTGTTATAATGAGAATACAATGTATATATGATATCAGAAACCGGCAATTATGAAAAATTATTGTCGATATACTATCCTATCCATAATTTTTAATTATCAAATAAATAAATAAATAAATAAATGAAAATAAATAAAAATAAATAAAAATTAAAAAAAACAACCACATCCTGAATTCAAATTTATACATATAAAATAGTAGTCATAAAAACCGTACCAGAAATATCGTAAGAAATCTTGTACATTATGTTTGTCTTGTCTTTTGGGGTTTTTTATCATTGTGTCGTGTTTTGCTTGAGTTACCAATAAAAAAAAAAATTATCCTCCACTAATAAACTTCTTGACCCGACCTTGCTTTAGCTATAAGAAAATCCTACGTATTGTTAGGTCACGCAAAATATGTCTCTTAAATATCAGGATAAGTCTAACAATAAAGCAAAAATGTCGACTTACCTTAAAACTGTAGTTAGACTTTGTCACAACAGATGATGGTGGTCATAGATTACTCAACAAACGTAATGGCCGGAGTAATAAATACAGGGAATGGTCTTAGTAATAAATTCCATTATCACTTAAACCGTCAAGTGGTTTACAAATATCAAATACAATTTGTAACACAATACACATCCAAACGTACAATATGGTAAAATATTTCTTATCAAATTTTCATATTAAAGACAAAACGTCATTTACCTGAATATTCAGGTAATTATACCAATATTTAAGATGATTCGCTGAAAAGATAAGATACGCGCGTACGACATAGCGTGCTGTAAATCTTATCTCTCTATTATTACATTTAGTCTAAAACAAAAAGTTGATATATTTCCATGGTAACCGCTGAAAACTAATGTCGTTTGCGAGCAAATAAAGGAAATTAGATATAAGATACAAGAGAAGAATCATTTGCAATCAATGTTTGTCGTTAGTGAGTTAAATTATCTAATGACAAGACGACTTATTATTATTATTATTATTATTATATATACAGAGAATATAGTTAATATCGTTGGGTTTTTAAATCTTTGCTGGTTGACAATATATTGTCACAAAGAAATTTTTGAATGTATTTAACGATATTTTTTTTCCTTCCTGCTTTATGACACTTTTGTTATGAAATAATAATATAAGAAGGGATTGTTCAAGATAAAATTTCACAGGCAATTTACAGATACAGGTTTATTAACTGAAAGTCAATCTATGTTAGACCACGTGAGATGATTTAACTTTAAATAATAATTCGTCTAAGATCTATTTTTGTCGACATTGGATATGCTTGCAATATGCCAATTGGCCGAGATAACTAACTATTCACTATGCTATGCTAAGTAAAAAAAAATCAAATGGTGTTTTTGCAAAACGCTTATATGTTTGAATAAAGGCTCAGGACAAATAATTTTTCAAATCTGGCAACACTTTATAAATTGATATTTTATGAGAAGTCAAGATGTATACAAGGTATACGATCAAGGCGGACCAAATTCAATGCTGTGTGGTTATGAAATTGAAAACCGTGACCTTTACCTTCGTTACAAGATGTTCCGCATTTCATCGTTTAATAGCATCGTGACCGTCGAATTGAAGCTTTCCTTTCTTTATTTACTTGTGCATGTAAGTCTCAACTTTAAACATAAAAGTCCACAAGATGCTAAGGCTAGTTATAAAAAACACATACACTATATTTTATTTAAAAAAATTCACCACAAACTTAAATATAACAGACATATCATGATAAAAGATTAGAAAATTTAGGGGGGTGCATCCCCTTTCGAAAAATTCGAGAGAGAGAGAGAGAGAGAGAGAGAGAGAGAGAGAGAGAGAGAGAGAGAGGTGACCAAAAGATCAGAAATAAAATCACTTTTAGCCAGGGATTTTGGAATAATTAAAATCTAGTCAAGAGTTATTTTTATATTTAGTTAAAATGCATGTATTAACTAAAGTTCAATGGTGATTTCAAGATGATGAACCATTTCAGTACACTTATGTTGCTATAATCTTGATCTTTGAACCTATTGACCTTGAAACATATATCAAAATGATCACCAAATTAATACCTACAATATCTTAATATACATGATAAATATGCCTATGCAAAAACTAACAAGTTTTCAAGATATTTTAATATTCTGAAGCAGTTGTGACCTTGACCTTTGAACCTATAAACTTGAACAAGATATCAAAATGATATCCATATTAATATTAACAATTTTCTTAAATAAAAGCCTATACAAAAAGTTAAAATTTTCAAGAAATTAAAAATTTCAATCTTCTTGAGCAGCTTGGCCTTGACCTTTGGACGTATGATCTAGAACCATATAACAAAATGATCGTAACATCAATACCTACAATATACAAGCCTATACAAAAAGTTAATACATGTAGTTTACAAGAAATAAACAATTTCAATCTTCGTATGCAACTTACAACAATAACAACAATACCTACAAATTTCTAATATACATGCCTATACAGAAAGTTAATAGTTTTCAAAATAATTCCAAACTTTAGTGACTTTTCTTTAGAAGCTGTGATATTGACCTTTGAACCCATGACCTTGAACCATATATAAAAAATCAAACAAAAAATATACTGGATACCTTCAACAAAATGTTACAGTTTTTGATAGACAACATTTTTGTTGTGTTTGACCATATAATTTTCCAACAACAAACGGTATACCAATGGGCACAAACTGTGTACCTTAACTAACTTTGCTTGCCGATTTGTTTCTTATTTCATATGAATCAGAATTTTTTCAGAACCTTTTCAAATCTGGAGAGAAGACTGTCGCTAAATAATTCAACTCCACATACCACGTTGTATCTCTTATAATCCCGAAATTGTAGAATTTGTGAATATCATCTATCCAAGTGAGCTTGAAATAAAAGATACGACGGATTCTCCTTGTTCTGCTTCATATTTGGACTTATACTTCAATTATGACACCCACGAAAGGTTACAACTTAAGCCACACATCATAGATGACTTCAATTTTTCTATTGTCAACTTCTCGTGTCTTTGCAATAATATCCCGGCCCACTTCTCCTGCGTTTAGTGTAAATATGTTTCGAAGTTAATACGTTATAGTAGAGCTTGTTCCCACTACAGGGACTTTCTACAAGAAAGCAAACTGCATACAATTAAATTGTCGACTCAAGGATATTGCAAGCCTAGGCTAATCAAGGCCTTTAAAATGTTTTATGATGGTCATCTCAATATTGTTGAAAATGAAGGAGTCACTGTATTCAAACTTATAGTGGATATATTTGACTTACCATAGTTCCTTTGACTTTGCACGTGACAGGTGTAGCTAGCTAGACAGGAGGTGTTTACCCTTTAGTCTAGACAAACTGAAAAAATAGGGTCAAACATCAAAGTAATTGCAACAGAAAATATTTTTATGTGATTGTTTTTAGGAATTGTGTTTTTATTCACCATAAAAAATGTAACCAACTTCAAACCAGTGGAATTTGGGTTTTTAGCCAATTGAAGTTACCAATAGCATTTTCTATAGAAAAGGGTGATAACTGTATTGTGATCCTAAATTTTACACAAAAATTTTCAAAAACTTTGTTTTCTCTGATACTTATGAAGAACAACATAGAAATTAGATGGAAATTTATACTTGACTTAAAATAGATAATTTAAGACAATTTGGAATGTAATATGTAAATGGAATGTAAAAAAAAAAAAAAAAAAAAAAAAAAAAAAAAAAAAAAAAAAATTGTTGAAAGAATTTATGCAAAACGCTATGGAAAAAAATATGTTTTGTTGTAAACAAAAATGATAAAATAAGTATATCTACGGAAGCCCTGGAGGGACATTTTAGTTACTTCTTATTGCTTATTTGTTATTCCTTATTAGTTATTTGTTATTTCTTATTTGTTAATTATTTGTTATATGTTATTGTGTTGCTAGACCATTTTGTCAATGACAGCAAGAGAGTAGACATGTCGAGAAGTATAATCCTCCTCTTGTCTTTATGCACATTTGTACATGTAGAAGGTGTAGTACCATCGAATATCCCATTGTCTGGAAATGTCTTGAAAAGAGACGAGTTGATTAAGCTCTACTCCAGGGCTTCCGTATATATCTCAGGTTAAAAACATAACTTTTCTATACTTCTACTTCATTACTTTGAGTATTCTGTTATTAATTCCTCATCACTATAGAAACATTAGATTGTGAAAGACTTAAAATAAAATGCAACTGAATGAAAATGGGCCAATGGTTTTTACTTTAAAATCAGAAATGTTGAATATACATATTGAATCAATTATGACTGATTGATTCCTGGGTCTTTGCTTTATTTTTGTTAAAATAGCAAAAAACATATGATAATAGGACTAAATATCCACCTGTTTTACAGGAGTTATCTCCCTTGTCTATAGAAATCCCATAAGAAAAAAACTAGTTTCCCCACGTCAGATTATGGAAGACTTTTTACTATAAACATTTCATGTATTTGAGAGCATATTAGTAACAAAATTTGTTCTGTTGCAATTAGTTTGAGGTCAAACTGTAGATTGACTAGACTACTTCTGGAGCACTGGGCCTCACTTCCTTGACGGAAGGTAATGTGTACAACTAAATTAGCCAGCTTTCAGTTTATACTTTTTTGGGGGATTCTGATTCTGACATGGACTGGTATGTTTGTTTTATTTATACATGCATATACAAAAAGTTAAGTTTTCAAGATAATCAACAATATGTCATCTTATGCAGATATGACATTGACCTTTGAGGTATGGCCTTGAACCATATATCTCAATTGTTGCAAGTTCATATACTACATGTATATGTTAAACAAGTCTAAGGATCATAATTTCGTCAAAAATCGAATCGGAACGAAGCTCAATATTGGAAGCGGAAGCAAATGATTATGGTAGACCTGCATACCAAATATGAGTTCAATATCTGCAGGCCCTTTCAAGGAGAAGATTTAAGTGTTAAAAATTAGTGCATTACAGAAGATAGACTGCAATAGATCAGTTGAGCTGAAAATCTAACTTGGACAAAAACATCCCAAGATGATTAAGAATACTTCTAAAAAAGTACTTATACCACACCACTAGACCAAGTACGATGATAATAGCTCTTTTCACTTAACACCACTAGACCAAGTAAGATAATAGCTCTTTTTTCATTTAACACCACTAGACCAAGTAAGATGGTAGGAGCTCTCTACAAAAGTACTTGAACCACACCACCAGATTTTTTAATCTTAGTGATCTGTAAGCCATGTTTTTCTTGCACCTCAGATAAAAAAAATCAAATGAAGGATTAGTGTCAGATTTAAAGAAATCTATCCCTACATGCATTATACTGCAATGCTGATAAAAACGTTTTATTACTTTGCTGCAGTAGTTTATACAGCTAACTACAAATGTTACATCTTCTATAAAACACAACTTTTAAATAAAACACAAACACTATTTCAGTTCTTTTTCTTGTTTTTTTTCCATAACAATTCTGTTTCACAAGAACAGTTTTGATATTCATGAAATTATCACACTTATATACTTGTGTAAAGCAACTTTATAATAAGACATTGACATGTTTTGAAGACGGCAGCATTGAGACGAAGATATGGTATACATGCAAAATTAACACATATTGTATGAAATAAATAAACGTTTCTTAAAATGAAACATAAACCCTACCATTCAATCACATGAACAGCTACACACACACAGACTTCAAAATAAATTGTATTCTTGCTTTCATGTTCATGAATTCATTGTAGTTTGTGAAATACTGACCAAGTATTAATCTTATTTTTAACCAGGAGCATTTAAATTTTCTTTTTACAATGTATACATATATATATATAAAGATTCCATTTCAGTTGACTTTATATACATGTATATCGCAACTATAATGTGAAATATGGCAATCTGTAATTTCAAAACTGCAATCAACAATTTTTTTAACTAAAATAGCATTTGAAAATTCCTCTGAAGTATTATCATATTGATTTGATTATATCTTCTTTAATTTTTTGGTAAAACAGATTTGTCAGCGATTGCATTAACAACTAAATGACCAGAAAAACAGACAACTTGAGCCTATATATATATATATATATATATATATATATATATATATATATATATATATATATATATATATATATATATATATATATATATATATATATTTATATATATATATATTCATTTAGATGTATTATCAGGTATCACAGTAGAAAATGGATTTAACATTTCTATAAGAATATGTAGAAATATTGCGATCATGTATATGTATCTGTAGTATCATGTGTAAGTAAGGTTTATGAACACAGAATTTTAAATAAAGTTTTTGTATCCATGACAACAAGTGTTTTGAATACCTTATAGTGTTCAGACGGGTTGATCAAACATACTATGGGCTCTTCCCCATTATCTCTAACAATATATGGCATAAGAATACCATTCTTAGCCAACATATTATTAGCTTCCATGTAATAACTTTTTTATTCAGTGTCCATGTTACACCTAGCTCTTACCACTGAATTAGGAGGAATTACTATTTTGCTTTTCAGAGTTATTCTTGCTATTGTGGGTTTACCTTCTTTAAAACTTGTCTGTTATGGAATTGTTTCACCATTAACCAATAATGTATTGGTTTGCATATCTAATAGAACACCTAAATGTTGTAAGAAATCATGCCCTAATAACATCTCATCAGTTATAGGAGCTATGTACACCCTTTCACAAAATGTTTGTGTACCCAATTTCAACGGAAGTGGTTCAACGATAAACCCCTTTAAATTATTTTGTTCGTCTGCCATCTTCATTACTACATCTTGTACTTTTGCCGGCTTTTTCTGCAACTGATTGTAAACCTGCATAGACAAAATAGTAATTTCAGCACCAGAATCTATTCTAGCACTAATTTGTTTACCCCCTATAGTTATAGGAACAAAGGAAGAACCAGCACGTACAAGTTGAACACAAGGTAAAACATTACTTAACAATGGATCCTGAACATGACCAACTTCTGAAACTCTTTCATCAGTCGACAATGGAAAATCATTCTCATTGACTGACTGTTGTACTGGAACTGTACTGGAATGTACATTAGTCAAAAGTGGAAAATCATTCACACTTTCAGACTGTTGAACTGTTAAACCTTCAAAACTAATGCCAACATTTTTTAACATTACTTTTGAGGATTCATTTGTCTGTGGACAACCAATCACAGCAGACATATTATTAACCTGATCCAATTGTGAACAAACAGTTACACTTTGTGAGTCGGGTCCCTTATTGCTAATCTGGTTCAATTGTGAACTAACAGTTGCACCAATTAAATCAGATTCTTGGTCACTATTTATATTTACCTGATTATTAGTGGACTGAACTAAGTGACCAGGTCGTTCAGTCCATTTTAGTTTAAAGCAGATTTAGCAGCTGTTTCCGCATCTTTCTTTGCTTTCCATTTTTTATACTGCCTGCAGTCTCTCTTCATATGTCCTGGAAGCTGGCAAAAATAACATTTACCAGTGGCTACAGTAGGAGGCATATCATTCTGAGTGACTGCTTTGGGTGGTTTATCTTTATCCATCCTTTGAAGTCTATTAGCCAAATTATCTATAGCTTTAGCTATCATGGCCTCAACTTTAGCCTCGGTAGCAAAGCTAACAGCATTGACAGTATATTCATCTTTTGAACGACGTGACTTCTTAGAGTCAACTGCTTGGGAGATATACTGAAAGTGCTTGATAGCATTTAAAGCAGCTTGAATATTTTTAGGCCTCTCAAAACAAGCATGCTTACCTGCTTCCTTATCGAAACAGCCTTGGCAAAATTTTGAAATTGCTTCCTGTTTACGATATGAATCAGGCAATTCACGGTAGGCAGTAGTTGCTAATGACATTACTCTGTCCGACCAGTCTTCTAGACTTTCATCTGCATTTTGACTAGCTTGCTGAAATTTAACTTTTGCTGTTTCAGTCAGCTCTTTTGTACCAAACCTAGCTTCCAATTTCTTCATTAACTGTTTATAATTATAATCATCCAATTCAGTGGTAAGTGTGAAAAAATCTAAGGCTTTACCATCCAAACTCCAATTCAAATAATCTCTACACTCACTTTCACTCCATTTAAGCACAGACTTGTAACTCTCAAATTTCTGCTTAAATGAAAGCCAACTTGTCTTACCATCATATGTTAGATTTTTAGGCATCTTTTTCGGATTACCTCTCTTTTCTTTATGTTGTTTAGTTCGAGTAGGTGTTTCATCATCAGAGCTAACTAAAGGTAAGGAAGTTTTTCTAAAACGATCCGGTGATGGAGAGGAATCTGAACTGGAACTGACATAAATATGTTTGTTCTTAGATAAACCTTTCTTACCTGACCTTTTGACTTTAGATCTATGGGAATATTTTTCATGACTAAAGCCCTTATGACCATGAGATTTGACCTTTGGCCTATAGGAATATTCATCCTCACTAGATGAAGTTTGATCTGTAATTTTAGATCTATAGACCTGGTCATCATCACTAGAATCAGATGACCTTGACCTTTGAGGTCTTCTTAAACCTGCAGAATAAGGCTTTGTATGAAGTTTTTCACTTGATTTATCTTTCCTTACTACTACACTTTTTAACCTAGGGCGGCTTACTATACTATCAGCAGAATGATCCGAGCTGCAATCATCAGGCTTCTTTAAATTCGACTTTATCTGAATATGTTTGTGTCGACCCGACACCAAACTATTATCAGATAAAGCATCCGAATTCATACTTTGATCATCAGCACTGAAAGTTAACTTTTTCCTTGGTGTAGTATTAATTTTAGAAAGACGCTGTTGTATTTTGGTCAAATAAGCATCTATATCTGAATCAGTCTTGACCAGTGGAGTCTGTACCGATTCAATAGTAGGCTTATGTTCCGGAACACTAGGTAAATGATGAACTAAGTCTTCTTGATCCTTTGTGTCATCTAACAGCTCCTTAATCAGCTTATTTGCAGCTTCAATTTCTGTTTGTATGCGTTCAGATACATGCTGTTTAGGTAAAATCAGTTTTGATTCAGGTAAACTGAAATCTACAATATTTAAAACCTCTTGGGATAGACTACCCAAAATATATTCCAAAATGTTGGGAGGTACTGAACCATATTTTATTCTATACTTTATAATATCACTTGCTTTTTTCTTACCCACACCAGGTATCAGTCGCAAATCCACATCAGATGCTGTATTGATGTTAATTCTCATAATTGCTCAACAATTTATCTGACAAATTCAATTTTTGTGTAAAACATACAACAAAAAATTTTTTCTGAATTTAATCTGAAATAAATTTTTTATGTAAACCATACAACAAAAAATTTATTATTAAATTTTAAACCAACAGATATTTATCTGAAAACCACAATGGTAAGTCCTCAAACTGACATAAGTTAAACTAATAATTCTCAAAGTTAACTTAAGAATAACTGACATAAGAATAATAATTTATCTTAAAATCTGACAGAAATCAATGAAATTGACTTCAGAAAACTGACATAAGACATATATAATGACTTAAGAACTGACATAAGTCACAATGAAAAACATTCAATGTTGACTTAAGAATATATGACATAAGACAAATATTATATCTTAAGAAATGACTAAAGTCATACTGACATGAGACAAAATTATTGGTTTAAGAAATAACAAAAAGTCAAACTGACATAGGAAATAAATTACTGTCCTAAGAAATGACAAAAGTTAAACCTGGCATAAACCAATCTAATGTCTCAAGATTGACAAGTCAAATTATCTGGTCAAATATTGTTAAATACACGAAAAAACACATAGAACAAACAGTCCTTAGTGTTAAAATTTTCGCTGATAACAAATTCTAAATTTAGCAACAATAGGTACTCATTTTCACAGGCGTGAAAATTTTTAAAAAATCGACCTTGACTGAAAAATTCAAAGCGAAGCCACGCTTTAAAACAATTTTCCAGGCCAAAGTTTATCTGTCCTTTTAATCCTCGTCGCCAATATTGTATTTCCCCAAGTCTTTAGAAGTTAATACGTTATAGTAGAGTTTGTTCCCACTACAGGGACTTTCTACAAGAAAGCAAACTGCATACAATTAAATTGTCGACTCAAGGATACTGCAAGCCTAGGCTAATCAAGGCCTTTAAAATGTTTTATGATGGTCATCTCAATATTGTTGAAAATGAAGGAGTCACTGTATTCAAACTTATAGTGGATATATTTGACTTACCATAGTTCCTTTGACTTTGCACGTGACAGGTGTAGCTAGCTAGACAGGAGGTGTTTACCCTTTAGTCTAGACAAACTGAAAAAATAGGGTCAAACATCAAAGTAATTGCAACAGAAAATATTTTTATGTGATTGTTTTTAGGAATTGTGTTTTTATTCACCATAAAAAATGTAACCAACTTCAAACCAGTGGAATTTGGGTTTTTAGCCAATTGAAGTTACCAATAGCATTTTCTATAGAAAAGGGAGATAACTGTATTGTGATCCTAAATTTTACACAAAAATTTTCAAAAACTTTGTTTTCTCTGATACTTATGAAGAACAACATAGAAATTAGATGGAAATTTATACTTGACTTAAAATAGATAATTTAAGACAATTTAGAATGTAATATGTAAATGGAATGTAAAAAAAAAAAAAAAAAAAAAAAAAAAAAAAAAAAAAAAATGTTGAAAGAATTTATGCAAAACGCTATGGAAAAAAATATGTTTTGTTGTAAACAAAAATGATAAAATAAGTATATCTCAGGTTAAAAACATAACTTTTCTATACTTCTACTTCATTACTTTGAGTATTCTGTTATTAATTCCTCATCACTATAGAAACATTAGATTGTGAAAGACTTAAAATAAAATGCAACTGAATGAAAATGGGCCAATGGTTTTTACTTTAAAATCAGAAATGTTGAATATACATATAGAATCAATTATGACTGATTGATTCCTGGGTCTTTGCTTTATTTTTGTTAAAATAGCAAAAAACATATGATAATAGGACTAAATATCCACCTGTTTTACAGGAGTTATCTCCCTTGTCTATAGAAATCCCATAAGAAAAAAACTAGTTTCCCCACGTCAGATTATGGAAGACTTTTTACTATAAACATTTCATGTATTTGAGAGCATATTAGTAACAAAATTTGTTCTGTTGCAATTAGTTTGAGGTCAAACTGTAGATTGACTAGACTACTTCTGGAGCACTGGGCCTCACTTCCTTGACGGAAGGTAATGTGTACTACTAAATTAGCCAGCTTTCAGTTTTTACTTTTTTGGGGGATTCTGATTCTGACATGGACTGGTATGTTTGTTTTATTTATACATGCATATACAAAAAGTTAAGTTTTCAAGATAATCAACAATATGTCATCTTATGCAGATATGACATTGACCTTTGAGGTATGGCCTTGAACCATATATCTCAATTGTTGCAAGTTCATATACTACATGTATATGTTAAACAAGTCTAAGGATCATAATTTCGTCAAAAATCGAATCGGAACGAAGCTCAATATTGGAAGCGGAAGCAAATGATTATGGTAGACCTGCATACCAAATATGAGTTCAATATCTGCAGGCCCTTTCAAGGAGAAGATTTAAGTGTTAAAAATTAGTGCATTACAGAAGATAGACTGCAATAGATCAGTTGAGCTGAAAATCTAACTTGGACAAAAACATCCCAAGATGATTAAGAATACTTCTAAAAAAGTACTTATACCACACCACTAGACCAAGTAAGATGATAATAGCTCTTTTCACTTAACACCACTAGACCAAGTAAGATAATAGCTCTTTTTTCATTTAACACCACTGGACCAAGTAAGATGGTAGGAGCTCTCTACAAAAGTACTTGAACCACACCACCAGATTTTTTAATCTTAGTGATCTGTAAGTCATGTTTTTCTTGCACCTCAGATAAAAAAAATCAAATGAAGGATTAGTGTCAGATTTAAAGAAATCTATCCCTACATGCATTATACTGCAATGCTGATAAAAACTTTTTATTACTTTGCTGCAGTAATTTATACAGCTAACTACAAATGTTACATCTTCTATAAAACACAACTTTTAAATAAAACACAAACACTATTTCAGTTCTTTTTCTTGTTTTTTTTCCATAAAAATTCTGTTTCACAAGAACAGTTTTGATATTCATGAAATTATCACACTTATATACTTGTGTAAAGCAACTTTATAATAAGACATTGACATGTTTTGAAGACGGCAGCATTGAGACGAAGATATGGTATACATGCAAAATTAACACATATTGTATGAAATAAATAAACGTTTCTTAAAATGAAACATAAACCCTACCATTCAATCACATGAACAGCTACACACACACACAGACTTCAAAATAAATTGTATTCTTGCTTTCATGTTCATGAATTCATTGTAGTTTGTGAAATACTGACCAAGTATTAATCTTATTTTTAACCAGGAGCATTTAAATTTTCTTTTTACAATGTATACATATATATATATAAAGATTCCATTTCAGTTGACTTTATATACATGTATATCGCAACTATAATGTGAAATATGGCAATCTGTAATTTCAAAACTGCAATCAACAATTTTTTTAACTAAAATAGCATTTGAAAATTCCTCTGAAGTATTATCATATTGATTTGATTATATCTTCTTTAATTTTTTGGTAAAACAGATTTGTCAGCGATTGCATTAACAACTAAATGACCAGAAAAACAGACAACTTGAGCCTATATATATATATATATATATATATATATATATATATATATATATATATATATATATATATATATATATATATATATATATATATATATATATTTATATATATATTCATTTAGATGTATTATCAGGTATCACAGTAGAAAATGGATTTAACATTTCTATAAGAATATGTAGAAATATTGCGATCATGTATATGTATCTGTAGTATCATGTGTAAGTAAGGTTTATGAACACAGAATTTTAAATAAAGTTTTTGTATCCATGACAACAAGTGTTTTGAATACCTTATAGTGTTCAGACGGGTTGATCAAACATACTATGGGCTCTTCCCCATTATCTCTAACAATATATGGCATAAGAATACCATTCTTAGCCAACATATTATTAGCTTCCATGTAATAACTTTTTTATTCAGTGTCCATGTTACACCTAGCTCTTACCACTGAATTAGGAGGAATTACTATTTTGCTTTTCAGAGTTATTCTTGCTATTGTGGGTTTACCTTCTTTAAAACTTGTCTGTTATGGAATTGTTTCACCATTAACCAATAATGTATTGGTTTGCATATCTAATAGAACACCTAAATGTTGTAAGAAATCATGCCCTAATAACATCTCATCAGTTATAGGAGCTATGTACACCCTTTCACAAAATGTTTGTGTACCCAATTTCAACGGAAGTGGTTCAACGATAAACCCCTTTAAATTATTTTGTTCGTCTGCCATCTTCATTACTACATCTTGTACTTTTGCCGGCTTTTTCTGCAACTGATTGTAAACCTGCATAGACAAAATAGTAATTTCAGCACCAGAATCTATTCTAGCACTAATTTGTTTACCCCCTATAGTTATAGGAACAAAGGAAGAACCAGCACGTACAAGTTGAACACAAGGTAAAACATTACTTAACAATGGATCCTGAACATGACCAACTTCTGAAACTCTTTCATCAGTCGACAATGGAAAATCATTCTCATTGACTGACTGTTGTACTGGAACTGTACTGGAATGTACATTAGTCAAAAGTGGAAAATCATTCACACTTTCAGACTGTTGAACTGTTAAACCTTCAAAACTAATGCCAACATTTTTTAACATTACTTTTGAGGATTCATTTGTCTGTGGACAACCAATCACAGCAGACATATTATTAACCTGATCCAATTGTGAACAAACAGTTACACTTTGTGAGTCGGGTCCCTTATTGCTAATCTGGTTCAATTGTGAACTAACAGTTGCACCAATTAAATCAGATTCTTGGTCACTATTTATATTTACCTGATTATTAGTGGACTGAACTAAGTGACCAGGTCGTTCAGTCCATTTTAGTTTAAAGCAGATTTAGCAGCTGTTTCCGCATCTTTCTTTGCTT
The DNA here is from genome assembly GCA_029721355.1 of Tegillarca granosa. Classification (NCBI taxonomy): domain Eukaryota; kingdom Metazoa; phylum Mollusca; class Bivalvia; order Arcoida; family Arcidae; genus Tegillarca; species Tegillarca granosa. Next base: position 23,365 of record JARBDR010000241.1, on the reverse strand, counting down.
TCCATTTTTTATACTGCCTGCAGTCTCTCTTCATATGTCCTGGAAGCTGGCAAAAATAACATTTACCAGTGGCTACAGTAGGAGGCATATCATTCTGAGTGACTGCTTTGGGTGGTTTATCTTTATCCATCCTTTGAAGTCTATTAGCCAAATTATCTATAGCTTTAGCTATCATGGCCTCAACTTTAGCCTCGGTAGCAAAGCTAACAGCATTGACAGTATATTCATCTTTTGAACGACGTGACTTCTTAGAGTCAACTTGCTTGGGAGATATACTGAAAGTGCTTGATAGCATTTAAAGCAGCTTGAATATTTTTAGGCCTCTCAAAACAAGCATGCTTACCTGCTTCCTTATCGAAACAGCCTTGGCAAAATTTTGAAATTGCTTCCTGTTTACGATATGAATCAGGCAATTCACGGTAGGCAGTAGTTGCTAATGACATTACTCTGTCCGACCAGTCTTCTAGACTTTCATCTGCATTTTGACTAGCTTGCTGAAATTTAACTTTTGCTGTTTCAGTCAGCTCTTTTGTACCAAACCTAGCTTCCAATTTCTTCATTAACTGTTTATAATTATAATCATCCAATTCAGTGGTAAGTGTGAAAAAATCTAAGGCTTTACCATCCAAACTCCAATTCAAATAATCTCTACACTCACTTTCACTCCATTTAAGCACAGACTTGTAACTCTCAAATTTCTGCTTAAATGAAAGCCAACTTGTCTTACCATCATATGTTAGATTTTTAGGCATCTTTTTCGGATTACCTCTCTTTTCTTTATGTTGTTTAGTTCGAGTAGGTGTTTCATCATCAGAGCTAACTAAAGGTAAGGAAGTTTTTCTAAAACGATCCGGTGATGGAGAGGAATCTGAACTGGAACTGACATAAATATGTTTGTTCTTAGATAAACCTTTCTTACCTGACCTTTTGACTTTAGATCTATGGGAATATTTTTCATGACTAAAGCCCTTATGACCATGAGATTTGACCTTTGGCCTATAGGAATATTCATCCTCACTAGATGAAGTTTGATCTGTAATTTTAGATCTATAGACCTGGTCATCATCACTAGAATCAGATGACCTTGACCTTTGAGGTCTTCTTAAACCTGCAGAATAAGGCTTTGTATGAAGTTTTTCACTTGATTTATCTTTCCTTACTACTACACTTTTTAACCTAGGGCGGCTTACTATACTATCAGCAGAATGATCCGAGCTGCAATCATCAGGCTTCTTTAAATTCGACTTTATCTGAATATGTTTGTGTCGACCCGACACCAAACTATTATCAGATAAAGCATCCGAATTCATACTTTGATCATCAGCACTGAAAGTTAACTTTTTCCTTGGTGTAGTATTAATTTTAGAAAGACGCTGTTGTATTTTGGTCAAATAAGCATCTATATCTGAATCAGTCTTGACCAGTGGAGTCTGTACCGATTCAATAGTAGGCTTATGTTCCGGAACACTAGGTAAATGATGAACTAAGTCTTCTTGATCCTTTGTGTCATCTAACAGCTCCTTAATCAGCTTATTTGCAGCTTCAATTTCTGTTTGTATGCGTTCAGATACATGCTGTTTAGGTAAAATCAGTTTTGATTCAGGTAAACTGAAATCTACAATATTTAAAACCTCTTGGGATAGACTACCCAAAATATATTCCAAAATGTTGGGAGGTACTGAACCATATTTTATTCTATACTTTATAATATCACTTGCTTTTTTCTTACCCACACCAGGTATCAGTCGCAAATCCACATCAGATGCTGTATTGATGTTAATTCTCATAATTGCTCAACAATTTATCTGACAAATTCAATTTTTGTGTAAAACATACAACAAAAAATTTTTTCTGAATTTAATCTGAAATAAATTTTTTATGTAAACCATACAACAAAAAATTTATTATTAAATTTTAAACCAACAGATATTTATCTGAAAACCACAATGGTAAGTCCTCAAACTGACATAAGTTAAACTAATAATTCTCAAAGTTAACTTAAGAATAACTGACATAAGAATAATAATTTATCTTAAAATCTGACAGAAATCAATGAAATTGACTTCAGAAAACTGACATAAGACATATATAATGACTTAAGAACTGACATAAGTCACAATGAAAAACATTCAATGTTGACTTAAGAATATATGACATAAGACAAATATTATATCTTAAGAAATGACTAAAGTCATACTGACATGAGACAAAATTATTGGTTTAAGAAATAACAAAAAGTCAAACTGACATAGGAAATAAATTACTGTCCTAAGAAATGACAAAAGTTAAACCTGGCATAAACCAATCTAATGTCTCAAGATTGACAAGTCAAAGTATCTGGTCAAATATTGTTAAATACACGAAAAAACACATAGAACAAACAGTCCTTAGTGTTAAAATTTTCGCTGATAACAAATTCTAAATTTAGCAACAATAGGTACTCATTTTCACAGGCGTGAAAATTTTTAAAAAATCGACCTTGACTGAAAAATTCAAAGCGAAGCCACGCTTTAAAACAATTTTCCAGGCCAAAGTTTATCTGTCCTTTTAATCCTCGTCGCCAATATTGTATTTCCCCAAGTCTTTAGAAGTTAATACGTTATAGTAGAGTTCGTTCCCACTACAGGGACTTTCTACAAGAAAGCAAACTGCATACAATTAAATTGTCGACTCAAGGATATTGCAAGCCTAGGCTAATCAAGGCCTTTAAAATGTTTTATGATGGTCATCTCAATATTGTTGAAAATGAAGGAGTCACTGTATTCAAACTTATAGTGGATATATTTGACTTACCATAGTTCCTTTGACTTTGCACGTGACAGGTGTAGCTAGCTAGACAGGAGGTGTTTACCCTTTAGTCTAGACAAACTGAAAAAATAGGGTCAAACATCAAAGTAATTGCAACAGAAAATATTTTTATGTGATTGTTTTTAGGAATTGTGTTTTTATTCACCATAAAAAATGTAACCAACTTCAAACCAGTGGAATTTGGGTTTTTAGCCAATTGAAGTTACCAATAGCATTTTCTATAGAAAAGGGAGATAACTGTATTGTGATCCTAAATTTTACACAAAAATTTTCAAAAACTTTGTTTTCTCTGATACTTATGAAGAACAACATAGAAATTAGATGGAAATTTATACTTGACTTAAAATAGATAATTTAAGACAATTTAGAATGTAATATGTAAATGGAATGTAAATAAAAAAAAAAAAAATAAAAAAAAAAAAAAAAAAAAAAATTGTTGAAAGAATTTATGCAAAACGCTATGGAAAAAAAATATGTTTTGTTGTAAACAAAAATGATAAAATAAGTATATCTCAGGTTAAAAACATAACTTTTCTATACTTCTACTTCATTACTTTGAGTATTCTGTTATTAATTCCTCATCACTATAGAAACATTAGATTGTGAAAGACTTAAAATAAAATGCAACTGAATGAAAATGGGCCAATGGTTTTTACTTTAAAATCAGAAATGTTGAATATACATATTGAATCAAATATGACTGATTGATTCCTGGGTCTTTGCTTTATTTTTGTTAAAATAGCAAAAAACATATGATAATAGGACTAAATATCCACCTGTTTTACAGGAGTTATCTCCCTTGTCTATAGAAATCCCATAAGAAAAAAACTAGTTTCCCCATGTCAGATTATGGAAGACTTTTTACTATAAACATTTCATGTATTTGAGAGCATATTAGTAACAAAATTTGTTCTGTTGCAATTAGTTTGAGGTCAAACTGTAGATTGACTAGACTACTTCTGGAGCACTGGGCCTCACTTCCTTGACGGAAGGTAATGTGTACAACTAAATTAGCCAGCTTTCAGTTTTTACTTTTTTGGGGGATTCTGATTCTGACATGGACTGGTATGTTTGTTTTATTTATACATGCATATACAAAAAGTTAAGTTTTCAAGATAATCAACAATATGTCATCTTATGCAGATATGACATTGACCTTTGAGGTATGGCCTTGAACCATATATCTCAATTGTTGCAAGTTCATATACTACATGTATATGTTAAACAAGTCTAAGGATCATAATTTCGTCAAAAATCGAATCGGAACGAAGCTCAATATTGGAAGCGGAAGCAAATGATTATGGTAGACCTGCATACCAAATATGAGTTCAATATCTGCAGGCCCTTTCAAGGAGAAGATTTAAGTGTTAAAAATTAGTGCATTACAGAAGATAGACTGCAATAGATCAGTTGAGCTGAAAATCTAACTTGGACAAAAACATCCCAAGATGATTAAGAATACTTCTAAAAAAGTACTTATACCACACCACTAGACCAAGTAAGATGATAATAGCTCTTTTCACTTAACACCACTAGACCAAGTAAGATAATAGCTCTTTTTTCATTTAACACCACTGGACCAAGTAAGATGGTAGGAGCTCTCTACAAAAGTACTTGAACCACACCACCAGATTTTTTAATCTTAGTGATCTGTAAGTCATGTTTTTCTTGCACCTCAGATAAAAAAAATCAAATGAAGGATTAGTGTCAGATTTAAAGAAATCTATCCCTACATGCATTATACTGCAATGCTGATAAAAACTTTTTATTACTTTGCTGCAGTAATTTATACAGCTAACTACAAATGTTACATCTTCTATAAAACACAACTTTTAAATAAAACACAAACACTATTTCAGTTCTTTTTCTTGTTTTTTTTCCATAAAAATTCTGTTTCACAAGAACAGTTTTGATATTCATGAAATTATCACACTTATATACTTGTGTAAAGCAACTTTATAATAAGACATTGACATGTTTTGAAGACGGCAGCATTGAGACGAAGATATGGTATACATGCAAAATTAACACATATTGTATGAAATAAATAAACGTTTCTTAAAATGAAACATAAACCCTACCATTCAATCACATGAACAGCTACACACACACACAGACTTCAAAATAAATTGTATTCTTGCTTTCATGTTCATGAATTCATTGTAGTTTGTGAAATACTGACCAAGTATTAATCTTATTTTTAACCAGGAGCATTTAAATTTTCTTTTTACAATGTATACATATATATATATAAAGATTCCATTTCAGTTGACTTTATATACATGTATATCGCAACTATAATGTGAAATATGGCAATCTGTAATTTCAAAACTGCAATCAACAATTTTTTTAACTAAAATAGCATTTGAAAATTCCTCTGAAGTATTATCATATTGATTTGATTATATCTTCTTTAATTTTTTGGTAAAACAGATTTGTCAGCGATTGCATTAACAACTAAATGACCAGAAAAACAGACAACTTGAGCCTATATATATATATATATATATATATATATATATATATATATATATATATATATATATATATATATATATATATATATATATATATATATTTATATATATATATTCATTTAGATGTATTATCAGGTATCACAGTAGAAAATGGATTTAACATTTCTATAAGAATATGTAGAAATATTGCGATCATGTATATGTATCTGTAGTATCATGTGTAAGTAAGGTTTATGAACACAGAATTTTAAATAAAGTTTTTGTATCCATGACAACAAGTGTTTTGAATACCTTATAGTGTTCAGACGGGTTGATCAAACATACTATGGGCTCTTCCCCATTATCTCTAACAATATATGGCATAAGAATACCATTCTTAGCCAACATATTATTAGCTTCCATGTAATAACTTTTTTATTCAGTGTCCATGTTACACCTAGCTCTTACCACTGAATTAGGAGGAATTACTATTTTGCTTTTCAGAGTTATTCTTGCTATTGTGGGTTTACCTTCTTTAAAACTTGTCTGTTATGGAATTGTTTCACCATTAACCAATAATGTATTGGTTTGCATATCTAATAGAACACCTAAATGTTGTAAGAAATCATGCCCTAATAACATCTCATCAGTTATAGGAGCTATGTACACCCTTTCACAAAATGTTTGTGTACCCAATTTCAACGGAAGTGGTTCAACGATAAACCCCTTTAAATTATTTTGTTCGTCTGCCATCTTCATTACTACATCTTGTACTTTTGCCGGCTTTTTCTGCAACTGATTGTAAACCTGCATAGACAAAATAGTAATTTCAGCACCAGAATCTATTCTAGCACTAATTTGTTTACCCCCTATAGTTATAGGAACAAAGGAAGAACCAGCACGTACAAGTTGAACACAAGGTAAAACATTACTTAACAATGGATCCTGAACATGACCAACTTCTGAAACTCTTTCATCAGTCGACAATGGAAAATCATTCTCATTGACTGACTGTTGTACTGGAACTGTACTGGAATGTACATTAGTCAAAAGTGGAAAATCATTCACACTTTCAGACTGTTGAACTGTTAAACCTTCAAAACTAATGCCAACATTTTTTAACATTACTTTTGAGGATTCATTTGTCTGTGGACAACCAATCACAGCAGACATATTATTAACCTGATCCAATTGTGAACAAACAGTTACACTTTGTGAGTCGGGTCCCTTATTGCTAATCTGGTTCAATTGTGAACTAACAGTTGCACCAATTAAATCAGATTCTTGGTCACTATTTATATTTACCTGATTATTAGTGGACTGAACTAAGTGACCAGGTCGTTCAGTCCATTTTAGTTTAAAGCAGATTTAGCAGCTGTTTCCGCATCTTTCTTTGCTTTCCATTTTTTATACTGCCTGCAGTCTCTCTTCATATGTCCTGGAAGCTGGCAAAAATAACATTTACCAGTGGCTACAGTAGGAATCATATCATTCTGAGTGACTGCTTTAGGTGGTTTATCTTTATCCATCCTTTGAAGTCTATTAGCCAAATTATCTATAGCTTTAGCTATCATGGCCTCAACTTTAGCCTCGGTAGCAAAGCTAACAGCATTGACAGTATATTCATCTTTTGAACGACGTGACTTCTTAGAGTCAACTGCTTGGGAGATATACTGAAAGTGCTTGATAGCATTTAAAGCAGCTTGAATATTTTTAGGCCTCTCAAAACAAGCATGCTTACCTGCTTCCTTATCGAAACAGCCTTGGCAAAATTTTGAAATTGCTTCCTGTTTACGATATGAATCAGGCAATTCACGGTAGGCAGTAGTTGCTAATGACATTACTCTGTCCGACCAGTCTTCTAGACTTTCATCTGCATTTTGACTAGCTTGCTGAAATTTAACTTTTGCTGTTTCAGTCAGCTCTTTTGTACCAAACCTAGCTTCCAATTTCTTCATTAACTGTTTATAATTATAATCATCCAATTCAGTGGTAAGTGTGAAAAAATCTAAGGCTTTACCATCCAAACTCCAATTCAAATAATCTCTACACTCACTTTCACTCCATTTAAGCACAGACTTGTAACTCTCAAATTTCTGCTTAAATGAAAGCCAACTTGTCTTACCATCATATGTTAGATTTTTAGGCATCTTTTTCGGATTACCTCTCTTTTCTTTATGTTGTTTAGTTCGAGTAGGTGTTTCATCATCAGAGCTAACTAAAGGTAAGGAAGTTTTTCTAAAACGATCCGGTGATGGAGAGGAATCTGAACTGGAACTGACATAAATATGTTTGTTCTTAGATAAACCTTTCTTACCTGACCTTTTGACTTTAGATCTATGGGAATATTTTTCATGACTAAAGCCCTTATGACCATGAGATTTGACCTTTGGCCTATAGGAATATTCATCCTCACTAGATGAAGTTTGATCTGTAATTTTAGATCTATAGACCTGGTCATCATCACTAGAATCAGATGACCTTGACCTTTGAGGTCTTCTAAAACCTGCAGAATAAGGCTTTGTATGAAGTTTTTCACTTGATTTATCTTTCCTTACTACTACACTTTTTAACCTAGGGCGGCTTACTATACTATCAGCAGAATGATCCGAGCTGCAATCATCAGGCTTCTTTAAATTCGACTTTATCTGAATATGTTTGTGTCGACCCGACACCAAACTATTATCAGATAAAGCATCCGAATTCATACTTTGATCATCAGCACTGAAAGTTAACTTTTTCCTTGGTGTAGTATTAATTTTAGAAAGACGCTGTTGTATTTTGGTCAAATAAGCATCTATATCTGAATCAGTCTTGACCAGTGGAGTCTGTACCGATTCAATAGTAGGCTTATGTTCCGGAACACTAGGTAAATGATGAACTAAGTCTTCTTGATCCTTTGTGTCATCTAACAGCTCCTTAATCAGCTTATTTGCAGCTTCAATTTCTGTTTGTATGCGTTCAGATACATGCTGTTTAGGTAAAATCAGTTTTGATTCAGGTAAACTGAAATCTACAATATTTAAAACCTCTTGGGATAGACTACCCAAAATATATTCCAAAATGTTGGGAGGTACTGAACCATATTTTATTCTATACTTTATAATATCACTTGCTTTTTTCTTACCCACACCAGGTATCAGTCGCAAATCCACATCAGATGCTGTATTGATGTTAATTCTCATAATTGCTCAACAATTTATCTGACAAATTCAATTTTTGTGTAAAACATACAACAAAAAATTTTTTCTGAATTTAATCTGAAATAAATTTTTTATGTAAACCATACAACAAAAAATTTATTATTAAATTTTAAACCAACAGATATTTATCTGAAAACCACAATGGTAAGTCCTCAAACTGACATAAGTTAAACTAATAATTCTCAAAGTTAACTTAAGAATAACTGACATAAGAATAATAATTTATCTTAAAATCTGACAGAAATCAATGAAATTGACTTCAGAAAACTGACATAAGACATATATAATGACTTAAGAACTGACATAAGTCACAATGAAAAACATTCAATGTTGACTTAAGAATATATGACATAAGACAAATATTATATCTTAAGAAATGACTAAAGTCATACTGACATGAGACAAAATTATTGGTTTAAGAAATAACAAAAAGTCAAACTGACATAGGAAATAAATTACTGTCCTAAGAAATGACAAAAGTTAAACCTGGCATAAACCAATCTAATGTCTTAAGAATGACAAGTCAAAGTATCTGGTCAAATATTGTTAAATACACGAAAAAACACATAGAACAAACAGTCCTTAGTGTTAAAATTTTCGCTGATAACAAATTCTAAATTTAGCAACAATAGGTACTCATTTTCACAGGCGTGAAAATTTTTAAAAAATCGACCTTGACTGAAAAATTCAAAGCGAAGCCACGCTTTAAAACAATTTTCCAGGCCAAAGTTTATCTGTCCTTTTAATCCTCGTCGCCAATATTGTATTTCCCCAAGTCTTTCGAAGTTAGTACGTTATAGTAGAGTTTGTTCCCACTACAGGGACTTTCTACAAGAAAGCAAACTGCATACAATTAAATTGTCGACTCAAGGATACTGCAAGCCTAGGCTAATCAAGGCCTTTAAAATGTTTTATGATGGTCATCTCAATATTGTTGAAAATGAAGGAGTCACTGTATTCAAACTTATAGTGGATATATTTGACTTACCATAGTTCCTTTGACTTTGCACGTGACAGGTGTAGCTAGCTAGACAGGAGGTGTTTACCCTTTAGTCTAGACAAACTGAAAAAATAGGGTCAAACATCAAAGTAATTGCAACAGAAAATATTTTTATGTGATTGTTTTTAGGAATTGTGTTTTATTCACCATAAAAAATGTAACCAACTTCAAACCAGTGGAATTTGGGTTTTTAGCCAATTGAAGTTACCAATAGCATTTTCTATAGAAAAGGGAGATAACTGTATTGTGATCCTAAATTTTACACAAAAATTTTCAAAAACTTTGTTTTCTCTGATACTTATGAAGAACAACATAGAAATTAGATGGAAATTTATACTTGACTTAAAATAGATAATTTAAGATAATTTAGAATGTAATATGTAAATGGAATGTAAATAAAAAAAAAAAAAAAAAAAAAAAAAAAAAAAAAAAAAAAATTGTTGAAAGAATTTATGCAAAACGCTATGGAAAAAAAATATGTTTTGTTGTAAACAAAAATGATAAAATAAGTATATCTCAGGTTAAAAACATAACTTTTCTATACTTCTACTTCATTACTTTGAGTATTCTGTTATTAATTCCTCATCACTATAGAAACATTAGATTGTGAAAGACTTAAAATAAAATGCAACTGAATGAAAATGGGCCAATGGTTTTTACTTTAAAATCAGAAATGTTGAATATACATATTGAATCAAATATGACTGATTGATTCCTGGGTCTTTGCTTTATTTTTGTTAAAATAGCAAAAAACATATGATAATAGGACTAAATATCCACCTGTTTTACAGGAGTTATCTCCCTTGTCTATAGAAATCCCATAAGAAATTAAAACTTTTCAAAAACTTGTTTCCCCATGTCAGATTATGGAAGACTTTTTACTATAAACATTTCATGTATTTGAGAGCATATTAGTAACAAAATTTGTTCTGTTGCAATTAGTTTGAGGTCAAACTGTAGATTGACTAGACTACTTCTGGAGCACTGGGCCTCACTTCCTTGACGGAAGGTAATGTGTACAACTAAATTAGCCAGCTTTCAGTTTTTACTTTTTTGGGGGATTCTGATTCTGACATGGACTGGTATGTTTGTTTTATTTATACATGCATATACAAAAAGTTAAGTTTTCAAGATAATCAACAATATGTCATCTTATGCAGATATGACATTGACCTTTGAGGTATGGCCTTGAACCATATATCTCAATTGTTGCAAGTTCATATACTACATGTATATGTTAAACAAGTCTAAGGATCATAATTTCGTCAAAAATCGAATCGGAACGAAGCTCAATATTGGAAGCGGAAGCAAATGATTATGGTAGACCTGCATACCAAATATGAGTTCAATATCTGCAGGCCCTTTCAAGGAGAAGATTTAAGTGTTAAAAATTAGTGCATTACAGAAGATAGACTGCAATAGATCAGTTGAGCTGAAAATCTAACTTGGACAAAAACATCCCAAGATGATTAAGAATACTTCTAAAAAAGTACTTATACCACACCACTAGACCAAGTAAGATGATAATAGCTCTTTTCACTTAACACCACTAGACCAAGTAAGATAATAGCTCTTTTTTCATTTAACACCACTGGACCAAGTAAGATGGTAGGAGCTCTCTACAAAAGTACTTGAACCACACCACCAGATTTTTTAATCTTAGTGATCTGTAAGTCATGTTTTTCTTGCACCTCAGATAAAAAAAATCAAATGAAGGATTAGTGTCAGATTTAAAGAAATCTATCCCTACATGCATTATACTGCAATGCTGATAAAAACTTTTTATTACTTTGCTGCAGTAGTTTATACAGCTAACTACAAATGTTACATCTTCTATAAAACACAACTTTTAAATAAAACACAAACACTATTTCAGTTCTTTTTCTTGTTTTTTTTCCATAAAAATTCTGTTTCACAAGAACAGTTTTGATATTCATGAAATTATCACACTTATATACTTGTGTAAAGCAACTTTATAATAAGACATTGACATGTTTTGAAGACGGCAGCATTGAGACGAAGATATGGTATACATGCAAAATTAACACATATTGTATGAAATAAATAAACGTTTCTTAAAATGAAACATAAACCCTACCATTCAATCACATGAACAGCTACACACACACAGACTTCAAAATAAATTGTATTCTTGCTTTCATGTTCATGAATTCATTGTAGTTTGTGAAATACTGACCAAGTATTAATCTTATTTTTAACCAGGAGCATTTAAATTTTCTTTTTACAATGTATACATATATATATATAAAGATTCCATTTCAGTTGACTTTATATACATGTATATCGCAACTATAATGTGAAATATGGCAATCTGTAATTTCAAAACTGCAATCAACAATTTTTTTTAACTAAAATAGCATTTGAAAATTCCTCTGAAGTATTATCATATTGATTTGATTATATCTTCTTTAATTTTTTGGTAAAACAGATTTGTCAGCGATTGCATTAACAACTAAATGACCAGAAAAACAGACAACTTGAGCCTATATATATATATATATATATATATATATATATATATATATATATATATATATATTTTCATTTAGATGTATTATCAGGTATCACAGTAGAAAATGGATTTAACATTTCTATAAGAATATGTAGAAATATTGCGATCATGTATATGTATCTGTAGTATCATGTGTAAGTAAGGTTTATGAACACAGAATTTTAAATAAAGTTTTTGTATCCATGACAACAAGTAGTTTAATCATCATCCCAGTTCTTGTTCTCCTTAGCCTTAGGTCCACCAGCTGGCTTGGCCATAATAATCTGAAATAAAACAAAACATTTATTAATTTATCTTTCAAAACTCATTATATTATCCTATTTAAATCCAAATAACAACCTACATGCCACACAACTCCAGAACTGGAATTCCAGACAGTCTAAAGAATCTATTGGTTCTTGACAGACTGTAACAAAACTTAAATGGTTAATCTTAAGTACAGACTGTAACAAAATCTGACTCACCTGGTTTATCTTAAGTACAGACTGTAACAAAATCTGACTCACCTGGTTTATCTTAAGTACAGACTGTAACGAAATCAGACTCACCTTGTTTATCTTAAGTACAGACTGTAACAAAATCTGACTCGCCTGGTTTATCTTGAGTACAGACTGTAATGAAATCAGACTCACCTGGTTTATCTTAAGTACAGACTGTAACAAAATCTGACTCGCCTGGTTTATCTTAAGTACAGACTGTAACGAAATCTGACTCGCCTGGTTTATCTTAAGTACAGACTGTAACAAAATCTGACTCGCCTGGTTTATCTTAAGTACAGACTGTAACAAAATCTGACTCGCCTGGTTTATCTTAAGTACAGACTGTAACAAAATCTGACTCGCCTGGTTTATCTTAAGTACAGACTGTAACAAAATCTGACTCGCCTGGTTTATCTTAAGTACAGACTGTAACAAAATCCGACTCACCTGGTTTATCTTATGTACAGACTGTAACAAAATCCGATTCACCTGGTTTATTTTAAGTACAGACTGTAACAAAATCTGACTTACCTGGTAGTCTACTCCAAGTACAGACTAAAAAAAAAAAAAAAAAAAAAAAAAAAAAAACAAAAAAAACAACTTTCTTACCTGGTCTACCCTAAGTACAGTACAGGCTGCAGCTGTAGCAAATTTAATAGCCCAAAATTTATTCAAATACAAATCTAAGACACCACTCTCTTTAGCATCTTTAACACCACCAGTGTGTACCTAAATAAGAATATGAAATAAATATTATTTTTTCATAAATGGTAACTAGTATTCAGAAGAGAGGTTATAAATGAAATGTAATTTTTTTTAACATCTAAAAATTGCCTTGATATTCCAATGTAGATAACATCTCGATGAGAGAGAAGCAACTTCCATTGGAAAGAACTATTTATACAGAACTTTTTACACCATAAAGAAAATTGTGTTTTAGCTCACATTATAAATCATAATTAGTGTTTAAGTGTTTTTTCTGCATTCTGTGTTTTTAAAGAAAATTATTTTGTGAATCATCAAATATGTATTTTTCTGTTTTATTATGTTTTTTTTTTTTCAAATGTTCACTTGGTTTGTACAAAAATATATTTTTAAGAAGAAGCCAATTTACCTCAATATCAACACCATAATTCTTCTTGCCTTCGTGATGAGCTGCATATAATTTGGATAGTACTTCTGTTGCCTAAAATTAAACCAGTAAAATTTGCACTTTGAATTTCAAGGTTATATAAAACCAATATTCATAAGAACAAAATCATCTGATTGAATTCTGTACTGTCCAAACTTTAACCTGTTGTATAATATTTTTTTAAAAAACTAGATAGACATATTAACTCAGATGTTTTAAGTTATCAGCAATTATTTTCAGACCTGGATAACTTTTATTTCATCATCATAGTTTTGGTTATTTTTTTCATTTATACCTATAACACACTTCCAAGAAATATTATATATATACATGTAAAACTTATCATAATTCACAATATTACAAATTGACATTTTTAAAAGATGCAAAAAATGAATATACCTTGGCTCCAGCATTTTCTGCCATTGCCCTGGGAATGACCTCTAGAGATTCAGCAAATTTACACACAGCATATTGTTCTAATCCTGGCAATCCCTGTATACAGAAATCATACATGTAAATCAAAATTAAAGTTTAACATTGAGTTACAAACCAAATATATCAAACATTATAGCTAACATGTTTGGTAAATATTGTAATGTCACCTAGATAAAAACTTAATTGCAAGAACACTTGGCTACGTAAATAATTGACTACACGAACTAACTCCTACTTACACATGTAGTAATATGTCGTTATTTAATCTTTCTAACAAGTTTTGGACATTTTGGAAAGAGTTGCCAGACCTAAGTAACTGTATAATTATTTATTTTTATTTTCTTTTTTAACATAAAGTGCAGTGAACTAAGCTGGTGCAGTAATCATTTATCCTGATTAATAGATACATGTAATTCACATCAATGTTTTATTATCTTCAAAGTATTAATAAACTAGTACTTATATTACTTACCTCTCCATATGTTGTCAGTTGCTTGGCTAGTTCAATTTCAACAGCACCTGCACCTGGAAGCAGTCTAGGATCCTATGTTGAAAGAGAAAAAAATTTTTTTTACAAAAGCTTATTAAATTTTTAAAGTATTACTTAAAATTTACAGAACAGACTTTGAAATGTTCAGCGTGAACAAAATTTACTTGAAGTGTAAAAAAGAAAAGTTAGCAAGGCAGAGCACTACTGAAACATCTAGTTCATCAAAAACAATAGGTGTTGAGGCTCGTGTGAGTATGATAACATTTTGTAATCCTACAGATGAGCTAAAGCACTTGTATATGATGGCAATGCATAATTAAAAACATTTGTAAAAATTTACAAATCAAAGTGCCTCTTACAATACTAAATCACACTTTAGCAGATCATCCTGTGATCATTGCAAAACTGGTTATACTGAAACAACAGTGTGTGTAAATATCTGAACTAAATCGCAGAACTGATTAAATTATAAATAACACACCATTATACCTCTCCACTGATTTACCTTTGTAAGAGTCCTAAATGTATTAAAACCATCATCTATAGCTCTCTCTCTATCACCTCTCCACTCAAATGATTTACCTTTGTAAGAGTCCTAAATGTATTAAAGCTGCATTAAGTTTTCCAAAGAAAAAAAATAAAACGGTGCTAATCTAATAAATGATGTTCCTAATGAACAATGTTACATTTGGTTCAACGATAAAAGCTCGAATAAATACAGAAATTACAGTATTTACCCAGCGAGATGCAGCATTTGGGATCTAATATTAGAACATGGTTACGTCATCAAAACCCCGGTCATTTAAACACAACTTTAAAAATGTTGAAATACGATAAATTAAACACAGAACTTTGTTGAATTTGTCATTTGTGACTTAGTAAGGGAAAAATAACACCATTTCAAATACATCTGGATATTAATGAAGGACAATTAATGCAATTTGTCATGTTTCACTTTCGATTCTAGGCTTTTCCGTACATCCATGCGCATGCTCCAAGCTCATAATTACCATCGTAGAACACTGACCAACCGGTCAGAGGATTCCGTTTATTTACAGCTAAAAGAAATGAAATTTAAGAAAATGAATGTCACGGATTGTGGTTAGGAGATATCTACTTTTAAAAAAATATATTTTTAGAAAATCAAAAAAAATTCAGAAATTTGGTAAACTTAATGCAGCTTTAACACCATCATCTATAGCTCTCTATATCACCTCTCCACTCAAATGATTTACCTTTGTAAGAGCCTTAAATGTATTAACACCATCATCTATAGCTCTCTCTATATCACCTCTCCACTCAAATGATTTACCTTTGTAAGAGCCTTAAATGTATAAACACCATCATCTATAGCTCTCTCTATATCACCTCTCCACTCAAATGATTTACCTTTGTAAGAGCCTTAAATGTATTAACACCATCATCTATAGCTCTCTCTATATCACCTCTCCACTCAAATGATTTACCTTTGTAAGAGCCTTAAATGTATTAACACCATCATCTATAGCTCTCTCTATATCATCCAATATATTATCTGTAGATCCTCTTATTACTATGGTAGCAATTGCACTTTCTTCTTTTTCTGAAAAATGGAAATAATAACAAGAATTCAATGTTCTGAAAATTCTTGCAATGTAAAAAGTAAAAAGTAAGCCATTTCTATGTGGTGTTACAACAATAACTGGCTTGCAATTGTTACAAAACCCTTAGCAATGAAAATTATTGGCATTCTTTTCGAATATGAATTTAACTAGACTGGTGATCCAAAGGATAACTAATACTCCCGCCACCCTCTCAGGAAACCGCCTGCAGATATATGCAGGTACATACATAAATTGTAAGAATAAAAATTAGCTTTTTTCTGTTTTTCTGAAGTTTTACCCATTTCCAGACAATAACAAAAATTCTATGGGTAAAAGGAACCTTTCTTACTTGACCATAAGCATTATGTATTAATATGAACTCAGACTGGGTAAAACTTCAAAACAGAAAAAGGGGAATAACTCCAGAACAATAAACGGGAAATTTTCAAAAATTGTGAGGAACCTTCCTTTCAAGACCATAAGCTTTCTATATCAATATGAAATCGATTGGCACACTGGTTCTGGAGTTATCATCTGGAAATGGGTAAAACTTCAAAATAAGAGAACAAGGGGCATAACTCTTGAACGATAAATGGGAAATTTTCCAAAATCAAAAGGAACCTACCTTTTGTAACCATTAGCACTGCATATAAATATAAAATCATTTGCTTGAAGACTTTTTGAGTTATCATCCAAAAACCAAGTATTTCGGACAGATGGACGGACATCAGGATCCCTATAACCCCCCTCCCCCTTTGAGGCGGGGGTATAAAAAGTGTTCAAGATGTACTGACAATTCAGTACATTAGCAATACAACCTGTTGATGTAATATTTTGACATGCGTGCTATTTTAAACAGACACTATCATGTCAATCTATACACCATTAATGTAGCCTACGATTAACTGTTAGAGTTATAATTTAACTAGAACAGATGAAACCAATTAGGCTTAAGTTGAAAGTAATAAAGAAATTAACACAAGAATAACTTAAGGCAAGCAAACTAAAAAACTTTCTCACACTAGGATCTGCCCAAGGGAGATTCCAAATTAGGTGGTGAGAGGCACTGTGATCCATAAGTGTGTGCTTTAGAGGCCACAGAATGTTTTGATTGTTTTACCTTGTTTAAACACTATGACCTCGGTTTCTCCTATTTCATCTACATACACTTTATCACAGTAACCTTGTTCTTCAGCTGTGGGTGGTGTCTAAAAAATAAGCATAAATAAATAAATCAAACTAGGATTTTCCTATGATAGAAGCAATTATGAACTCTGTACCACAGACAAGCTTATTTTACCACAAGTCCCTACAAACACAGACAAATCATCAAAATTTCCATTATTTGAACTCTCTTTTGTTCCGATTATATCTCAAAATCACACCAGTTGTGCTGTATTAAATATCTACATTTACATGTATCATTCATTGTCCAGAATGCTGGTGGTAATCCATGACAAGCTTATCCTTAAGTTCTACAGAAGTAGATGTATCCTGATTACAGTCTTCTCTCTACTGATTGGACTTATTCAATGATTTTAGCTATCTTAATTTCTAAGTAGTAAAACTGTATACAAATTAAGCAGAAATTTGAAAACTCAATGCGACTTTCTAGAAAACCATAGTAATTTATAGTCTTTCATATGTTCCAAACTTTCTTTGTTGTGTATTTGAATGTGAAAACTTTACCCCCTGGACAATCCCAGGTCCTTTGAGATGTAAAAAGTTTCACAATAATTTTTGTTTTGCAACCAACATGTACTTACTATTCTAGGTAATGCTGTAGCACCTATGGATTTACAAAGCCGTCTGAGATCAAACTTGGACATCAGTCTCACTACCATAAGACCATATTTATTACAATAATGTAAAGCTAGTTCTCCAACTTTACCACCAGACACAATAACTTTGCAGCCAGTATCAGCTATGCCTTTGATTTGCTAAAAGTAATCAAAATTAACTAGAGATAAATACATGTGACATACACATTGTTTTACACCCTTTACTAAACTTAACCTTACATCCAGTCTTTTTCTTTCTCAAAAGTTAGAGTGTCAATGATTTCTGGTAAAGTATTGAAAGGGAAGAGGCTTTTTAACAGTCTAAATATGATCACATACATTTTTATGCCCCAGTAAAAAGTACTTTACTTATATTGTGATGTCACCATCTATTGACTATTTGTATTTCTGCCATATTTCTTTCAGAAGTTATTTTTGTTATACGACACACTTACAATAACACAGGCCAATGATTTTTGAGGTCTTATATGTATTGAAAGGAACAAATTGTAGATTTGTGTATTTTGATACCAATGTGTGTATGTGTGTATTTTGATACCAATAATTAATAAATAAATTTTGTGGTTTTCAGACTAAAAATACAGAATGAAAGATTAATGGCAACATAATTTGCAAGTACTGGGATTTGACTATATAATTATATATTTTGTATATCAAGATTCAAATCACTAATAGGTTACCATACATTTATATATATAAGACTTAAATCATGGTTAAATTTAACAGCAACTGACCTCTTCCATTTGATTTTCTTCACCTTTACTGAAGTCCATTAACTCTTCAGCTGTTTTTATTAATACAGTTCCCTAAAACACAAATTATTATGAAACACATAATTATTTCTTAATATTACAAACTATATAAAAACTATCAGTGCTCATTAGAATGACAGGAAATATTTTTCAGGCATGTCTCAAACAAGTGTTAGGTAGAATGCTTTAATGTGTTGGCCGATATAAAATGTTATTATCAACAATGTAACAAACAGAGGTCAGTATAAAAATGCATGATTATGTTATATACTTTTTACTGGAGTAGTATTATCTATTTACTAATGACAACTAACTAACAGTTTTACAAAGTAAATCAACATCCACATAGATATAGATATACATGTAGCATCAAGTAATATGAACTATGTATAAAAACGCATTAAAGAATCAAGACAAAATTACTAATAATAAAATATTATTTTACTTTAACAAGATGTTGCCATCTGTAAGTGGTTACCTACTACAACTACTACTAAGAATAATACAAAAGTGAAACTGTAAACAAAAGGCCACTCAAATTTTTGCTTATTTGTCCAGAATTAACCTCGTATGGAACAAATGACTTCTCATTTATTGAACAAACTTTACACTGAGTAACCATAGTGATAGTTCTCGATCATAGAACAAACATTAAACAAGTAACCATGGTGATAGTTCTCGATTATAGAACAAACATTGAACTGAGAAATCAAAGTGATAATTCTTAATTTTAAAACAAAAATTGAACTAAGTAACCATAGTGATAATTCTCAATTATAAAACAAACACTGAACTAAGTAACCATAGTGATACTTCTGGATTATAGAACAAACATTGAACTAAGTAACCATAGTGATACTTCTGGATTATAGAACAAACATTGAACTGAGTAACCAAAGTGATAATTCTGGATTATAGAACAAACACTGAACTGAGTAACCATAGTGATATTTCTTGATTATAGAATAAACATTGAACTGAGTAACCATAGTGATACTTCTCGATTATAGAACAAACATTGAACTGAGAAACCATAGTGATACTTCTCGATTATAGAACAAACATAAGACTGAGTAACCATAGTGATACTTCTCGATTATAGAACAAACATTAAACTAATAACCATAGTGTTACTTCTCGATTACAGAACAAACATTGAACTGAGTAACCATAGTGATACTTCTGGATTATAGAACAAACATTGAACTGAGTAACCAAAGTGATAATTCTGGATTATAGAACAAACACTGAACTGAGTAACCATAGTGATATTTCTTGATTATAGAATAAACATTGAACTGAGTAACCATAGTGATACTTCTCGATTATAGAACAAACATTGAACTGAGAAACCATAGTGATACTTCTCGATTATAGAACAAACATAAGACTGAGTAACCATAGTGATACTTCTCGATTATAGAACAAACATTAAACTAATAACCATAGTGTTACTTCTCGATTACAGAACAAACATTGAACTGAGTAACCATAGTGATACTTCTCGATTATAGAACAAACACTGAACTGAGTAACCATAGTGATACTTCTCGATTATAGAACAAACATTAAACTAAGTAACCATAATGATACTTCTCGATTATAGAAAAAACATTAAACTAAGTAACCATAGTGATACTTCTCGATTATAGAACAAACATAAGTCTGAGTAACCATAGTGAAACTTCTCGATTATAGAACAAACATTGAACTGAGACACCATAGTGATACTTCTTGATTATAGAACAAACATTGAACTGAGTAACCATAGTGATTCTTCTTGATTATAGAACAAACATTGAACTGAGTAGCCTTAGTAATAAATCAAAATGTTTTATTGTTATTGATCTACTGTACCTTTGTTTCTGTCTGCATATTATCAAGTGGACAGGTATAAACAGCTATTTTACACTTGGCAGCTTTTATAATATCACCTTCTACTGCTCGTTTGAATACCATTCCTTGTACAACTTGTGATTGGTGTACACCAGCTCCCTAGACAAAGACATTCAAATACACACATTACAAATGTACAAGTTAAGCTTTCTAAATTGTTAGCTACAACTTATTTGAATGTTAAACCCAGAGTTTTTTCTCGGTAAATTAAAGCTTGCCTAAACTGATCAGCTTCTAGATTAATTATTTTCAGATTAAAGCATATTTTTACAACAGTTAAAAGTTTAATAATAATAGTGTGTCAAACAGATTGGTGCACATTAGACAGGTTTTCTGTTTACTGAAAGTTCTATGTTCACTGGTTGTTTTTACCGAGGGTTCAGTTTTCACAGGTATATCTATTGCGATATATATATATGCAAAAGCTGTATTTAAGTTGAGAAAAAACATTCATGATCTTGTGGCAATTGGCAACTGGAAAAGAAATTTCCTATTCTTAGCATCAGTTTCTAATGTATAATCTGAAGGTTTCATTGTAATGTTAAAATTAAAAACTTCATTTTGTATAAATATTAGTCATGCAAATATATATATATATATATATATATATATATATATATATATATATATATATATATATATATATATATATGTAATGAATTGCCTAGAGCTCCATGTGATAACTCATAGCACTTGTGGGGGATAATTATTTCTATTGGTAATGGAATTGCATAAAATGACATTTTTAATGTTATTACATTTTCCAGGAATATTTGACATAAATGTTAACATTTCATTCCACACAAATGTTAGGAGGTATTGATCACAAGGTATGCTGGTAAGTTCCTTTGGAAATACTTTCCTAGTCCTAACCCCGTCTCTATATACATATTTTACTATCATTATCACAATAAACATGTACCTACCAGGATTTTAGATACTCTGATATTATCTACATTAAAATTTATCTTCTGTGGGAGAACAGATACTGTGAAAAAAAAAGAGAAAAGAAAATCTATATTAACAAACACAAACAGTAACAGCATCACATTAATAAACACAAACAGTAACAGCATCACATTAACAA
Source organism: Tegillarca granosa (assembly GCA_029721355.1). NCBI lineage: Eukaryota > Metazoa > Mollusca > Bivalvia > Arcoida > Arcidae > Tegillarca > Tegillarca granosa. The sequence continues at coordinate 1,709 of JARBDR010000241.1, read as the reverse complement.
ACACAAACAGTAACAGTATCACATTAATAAACACAAACAGTAACAGGATCACATTAATAAACACAAACAGTAACAGTATCACATTAATAAACACAAACAGTAACAGGATCACATTAATAAACACAAACAGTAACAGGATCACATTAATAAACACAAACAGTAACAGTATCACATTAATAAACACAAACAGTAACAGTATCACATTAATAAACACAAACAGTAACAGCATCACATTAATAAACACAAACAGTAACAGTATCACATTAATAAACACAAACAGTAACAGTATCACATTAATAAACACAAACAGTAACAGTATCACATTAATAAACACAAACAGTAACAGTATCACATTAATAAACACAAACAGTAACAGCATCACATTAATAAACACAAACAGTAACAGCATCACATTAATAAACACAATCAGTAACAGCATCACATTAATAACACAAACAGTAACAGCATCACATTAATAAACACAATCAGTAACAACATCACATTAATAAACACAAACAGTAACAGTATCACATTAATAAACACAAACAGTAACAGTATCACATTAATAAACACAAACAGTAACAGTATCACATTAACAAACACAAACAGTAACAGTATCACATTAACAAACACAAACAGTAACAGTATCACATTAATAAACACAAACAGTAACAGTATCACATTAACAAAGGTTTATTAGTAACAGCATCACATTAACAAAGGTTTATTAGTAACAGCATCACATTAACAAAGGTTTATTAGTAACAGCATCACATTAACAAAGGTTTATTTGTAACAGCACCACATTAACAAAGGTTTATTACAGCACCACATTAACAAAGGTTTATTAGTAACAGTATCACATTAACAAAGGTTTATTAGTAACAGCATCACATTAACAAAGGTTTATTAGTAACAGCATCACATTAACAAAGGTTTATTAGTAACAGCATCACATTAACAAAGGTTTATTAGTAACAGCATCACATTCACAAAGGTTTATTAGTAACAGCATCACATTAACAAAGGTTTATTAGTAACAGCATCACATTAACAAAGGTTTATTAGTAACAGCATCACATTAACAAAGGTTTATTAGTAACAGCATCACAGTAACAAAGGTTTATTAGTAACAGCATCCCATTAACAAAGGTTTATTAGTAACAGCATCACATTAACAAAGGTTTATTAGTAACAGTATCACATTAACAAAGGTTTATTAGTAACAGTATCACATTAACAAAGGTTTATTAGTAACAGCATCACATTAACAAAGGTTTATTAGTAACAGCATCACATTAACAAAGGTTTATTAGTAACAGCATCACATTAACAAAGGTTTATTAGTAACAGCATCACATTAACAAAGGTTTATTAGTAACAGCATCACATTAACAAAGGTTTTTAGTAACAGCATCACATTAACAAAGGTTTAGTAACAGCATCACATTAATAAAGGTTTATTAGTAACAGCATCACATTAACAAAGGTTTATTAGTAACAGCATCACATTAACAAAGGTTTATTAGTAACAGCATCACATTAACAAAGGTTTATTAGTAACAGCATCACATTAACAAAGGTTTATTTGTATCAGCATAACATTAACAAAGGTTTATTAGTAACAGCATCACATTAACAAAGGTTTATAAGTTACAGCATCACATTAACAAAGGTTTATTAGTGACAGCACATTAACAAAGGTTTAA